>JAODTR010061401.1:0-16841 GCA_025399935.1 Amblyopsis rosae
CCCCAGTCAGAGCTTTCCAATGTGGCTCGGGAAAGGGAGGTTTGGGGTCCCCTGCTGGAGCTGCTGCCCCCACGACCTGACTCTGGATAAGCGGATGAAGATGGATGGATGGATGAAGTTTAGCATTGAGTTATGTGGTTGGTGGTCGCGCATGTCAATCAAAATACTTAGCTTGTCAAGTAGGCGGGTACTGATGCAGTTAGCCGACACTGTGTGCCAGACATTACGTAAGGGAAGGCTGGCTCTGCGAGGCTAACCTGTACCGTACTGTGTGTGTGTGCTGCGTCCAGCGATGGAACACGGAAACACTGTGCTCTGTCTGTCTGCCCCTACTGCTTCTCCTTATGTCCTCCCTGCTACTTCCACCTCTCCCTCACATTCCCCCATCTTCCTCCCTGGCTCCGGTGAGTCAGGACTATGGCTCGCAGTGTTGGGGGGGGGGAGCTTGGCAGCAGTCATGGTGCGAGCCTCTCATGCACGCTGTAGGGAGGATCCTTTTGTGTTTCCCCCGTGTCCTCAGAGGTTCCGTCGTGGGGACCATACATGTGAAAGAATGTGTTCTCACACTCTCCCCATGCTGTTGAGCGACAAGGAGCGGCTGTTCCATGTTGTAGTGTACAGGCTGGTATGGTCTGTAGTAGTTGCTGGAAGACTTTACACTATATTTTAAATAAATGTGTCTTCCATGTGTTTAACTCTGCTTGGAGGCTTGTCCTTTGCTATTTTAACTAGCTTTTGTCTGGATTTTTCCAGTTTATTAGCATTTTTCCACTTAAATGTTCTTAATTCCTACATTACTTTTCCTTACTACTAAAATAAGTACAGTAAAAATATCTGAATTAGAGGCCTGTGCTAGTTGAGACACCTATACATTATGAGATGCTGTTTACTGTTTGTTTTGTGGGGCATACATGTAGCTAAATATCATTCTAAATATATATAACGGCTGGATCTTTAAGGTACTTAAAGTACTTGAAAGTACTTTAGGTACTTTAAAATTTTCCTAGCCTACATACTGTTATTATTGCTGCCACACACTTGCATATGCTTTAATACGCATACAAGCTACATACAGGCAGGAAGGTAACATGAACCTGTATACATATGTGCATCTAGGGCTGGACGATATGGCCAACATTTATATATACAGTATATATACTGTATATATATTTCTTAATTTTGGTCGATACGATGTAATTCCGATATCAATATGAACAATAAAAAGCCTCAAATACGGCTTAGAATGCCCACAACGGATGTCTGTGCTTACAAACGTCATAAAAATGCATTTGCCAAGTCTATGAAATCTCCTATAAAAAAAAAAAAAAGAAAGTACAAATAAGTGTTCAGATTTAGCCTTCATACAAACAAGAAATCAAATAAACATAAAACTGTCTACTTTGTTACTTTCTTTCTGGTTATTTACCTTTAATTTGTGAAGGCTATATTTACAGTATGTCCGCCAATAGGTGTTAGTAGCGGACGGTTTTGGTATGTGATTGACGACTTGCGCTGTAATCCCATGAATTAGACTCAGCCCAAATTGCACCAAGACCTGACATTAGCGGACATAGCCGAAATAATACAGAATATTAACCCTTTCTGTTACATTTGCTGTTATGTGAGTTCATAAAATAGTTTGGCATGTGAAAACAGCCTACTGCTGAACACTGTCTGTAGTGCGCACGTGACCTAGCCAATTATGTTACAATGAAGCCCTGAGCCCTGAATATCAGTCAGTATCGAAATATCGGAAATGTGTTTAACAATCATATCACCGTTATTGAAAACATTTGTATTGCAATAATATTGATAATGAATTATTGTCCAGCCCTATGTGCATCTTAGTGTTAGTGGTGTGACTGTTGTCAAAATATCTCGCTGCATCTATTTGAGTAGATGCGATTGTGTATCTATCAGTGGCTGGCCGTGCATTTTACACATAGGCCTTCGGTGCTGTCCTACCTGAATCAATCCAAGCCTTAATACCATTATAATGATGTCGCGGTTGCAGAAACCATAACTATTATTATACATATATACATATATATCACATACAACTATCATAAGCAAGAATGATATGATACAATCAATCAATTGTGTTCTTGGAAGGCTGTGAGCCAAGGGTAACACTTACTGGATTGAAAGTGGCAGACGAACCTTTAGCTTCGGAGTTGGCAAAGTTTTTCTCACGGCATCCATCTCTGAAAATTCTGTCTGGAAATTGGCTTTGTAAATATATCTGCGACTAATGTCTTCACCTCTGGCAGCCATTGTGGGTTGAAAATAAATGTTTTTACCTGGAGCAGGTTGCTATAGTAGGCTATTGGGTAATTGTGATTTTCTAGCTCTTACACCATCCAATCAAAGGACTTGAAAATGCTGGCGTTATTGTGTGCCTGCTAGATGGCGCCAGTGTCACCATCTTGAAATCTGATTAAAAGCTTGTTATAGCAACAGTTTCATTGCCATTTAGTTTAAGTTACAGGCGCCCGCACTGTTGATCATAAAGGCCTCAAGATGAAGGAAGGTAACATGGTTCATGGAGAGGCTTAACCTATGGCACAATAGTTCCCGGAAGTGCTTGGTAATACGCAAATATTAAACAACATTTTTTGGCAATTAAATGGCAAAAAAATTTAATGTATAGGGTATTTAGTATTTAGGCTAACTTCCGGGAACTATTTTGAGGTGCTACCATTACTGTGAAAAAAATGGTACATTGGAGTGAACAGAGATGGCGTAACTCTGTTCTTTCCATAGGCACTATCTATAAACCCATTATGATGGGCACAGCTGTCAGAGCAACACAACACTGGTATAATCATCTCCCCCCTACCAACAATGTGTACTGTAGCAGGGCAATGCACGTCTCTTGTCCACTGAGATTTCCCCCGGCATTTCATTTCGCTTATTGCCTCCTGTTGCAGAGCAAGGATGCTTTCCCAACAGAGTTGTGCTCATCCAAGCAGAGTGGCGTGGACGCAGGTATGTAAGGTTTCTGTGTGGAATCTGTCCACGTGCAGACGTGCACACCTGTCGAGGTTAGACGATTCTCCCGGGGATGTCAAGTATGTCGCCCAACCCAGTATTTCTGTGAATTGCATCTGAAATCAATAGCCTTCAATAGCCTTGCGACTAATACATCTGTTTTTGTTTTCTTCCCTTTTAATATCTGTTCGACATCAAAGCAACAAACGTTTTGCAAAATGTTTTGCCTGCCTGTTTTGCCTGGGCGAGCGGTGTGTGTTCCTCCATAATGAAATACAACTTGTGTTCCTGGTACCTCTGCTCAGGCTTATTCTGTGCCCACTGAAATTGCATGTGTCTCATTGTAACCCTTCCAACTCCAAGTTGCTGAGTGGGGCTAAATGTATAGAGCTTATTCATTTGTCATTTGCCATAATATATCGGCGTAATCAATGACAATCCAGTTGCCATTGACTGCAGTCCTGTGAACTGTGATGAATGGCTGTATATGCTGCAGGGACCACAAGATATAAACAAAGAGATGGGGTGGAGGGGTAGAGGGAGTGAGAGATATACTGTAGAGAGAAGCAAGACACGAAAGAGAGAAATGAAGGGTGGGTGAAGGAGATGGATAGTGGTCAGGTAGAACATTTCCTCCGATGTGGCATGGAACAGCAACTGTTTTGTATTACAGAGAGTTAGTTCTATGACGTCTTTCAAGTGTTGGAAGGACGTCAGTGTACATTTAATTCCTTTAATATGTTTTAGATTGTTTAGACATTTTGCTGTAGGCTGCAAAGGGTGTATTTTTTTGAATATAGACACGGGCATGGGCAACCCACATTGTATTTTAGTCACACACAGGCACTAAGAAAGCTATGTTCCGCTGTATTTTCAATTTTCCGTCTGACTGACACGCTAGCTTCCACGGGCTTTAATTTTAGCCGACGGAGGACATTTTACAAGTAGGAAATGGAAGTCTTCAATTTGATCTCAACTTGTTCTCATGAGTGATATTCCCTGCAGGATGCTTTATGGCCTGTCATAACTCAGAACCCTCCCCCCCATCTATTAACCCGGTCGCTTGTCAGCTGGTGCCGCTGATACAGACCCTTATGCTGCTTTGCTAGCCCCAGATTCCCTTGCTATCTCCATTCCTTCCCTGCTGTATAAAAGGTCAGGTGAGCAGACGCAGGAGAGATGTTTCATTTGCCTGGCCAGCCTGCCTGCCTGTGGGAGACATGGTGGCTACATTACGGCCTCATTCCTGGTCCTTGCTCCCAGACGAGACAAAGCAGGACAGCCCATTTATTCTCAAAATGCCATCTATAAATCAAATGATGCCTTTCTAACTCAAGTATGAAGAAAAAAGTTATTTTATCCTTTTATTTCTCAACTGCGCTTGCTGAAATATACAGTATATGATTATACTGTGCTGTTGTTATGCAAAGGTCTGCAGTTTGTTGTAAAAAATATATAAATATAAAAGAAAATCACTTATCTAAATACAGCAAACATTCTAATGTTCAATTCAGTGCTTCTATTTGTTAATTTATTTTCTGTAATGGAATGAATGGCAATATTGATGGCTTAGGGGAACGTTGAAAACGTTTTGCGTTGTATGTGAGTTTTGTGAGTGTATGATATATTTTCCTCGTGACACACAGGCTATTGACTGCTGGATCTACATAGACAGGCAAACATCAGATATGGCCACAGACAAAATGCAGACAGAAAAAAGCGCACGCACACACCCACGCACGCATGCATGCACGCACGCGCGCACACACACACACACACAGACACAGACAGATAAGTAGGCTGTCACAGAGGATGTAGATATTGTAGGCTTTTGTCATTGGGAAGGCACCTGTCTCCGCTGGGAGTGCATTGTCTTGTCTCAGTATATTCTCTGAGCCCCTGGAAAGATACATAGCAAATCAATGTGAATAGGCTGCAGCTCGTTGATCCTACCTTAACAAACACTGATGTCACTGAGAGGCATTTCCTAAAGTATTCAAATGTGAGCATTGTGGGCAAAAATAACTGGCTGTGATCTGACTGGTCTCAGCCACAGCTTCAGTACTGTATCTGTATGTAGTTATGTTCTATCTCATGCGTACATGCTTGCTGTAAAAATAATTGCACCATGCAGAGCGGCGCATAAGCATTTATCTTACTCTTATTAAGTATCTGATCACATAAACCAAACCGCTGGAATGGCCTCTAGTCTAAAGATTGATCTGAGGTTATAGCAACAGCTTTATCAGGTTGCTTAAACTGATATAAGGTAAAGATATGCTATGAACTAAATGTATTTGTGGAGCCATAAAGCAGTATTCAAACACACTGCTTGCTCCATGACAGATTGTATGTTTTGTCCTCTCTCTGTCTGCTTATTCACGGTATGTCATCAGGTCTGAGTCAGAGAAAACGTATGTGGGAGGGCTGGGATCAGAGGCGACGGGGTGGTTATAGGGTGGACAATAGCTGCTTTGCACAAGCAACAGCATCCTAAGATGGATGGAGGGGCTCTGTTTTCCCCCTTATAACTAAGGCAAGGCGCCACAACAACAAACTGTCAGATAAAGCATTATTTGTTGTGCTCTTGTGCTGCACATTAACTGGCACAGTTGGACAATTTAGTACCATTTGTGTGTGTGTTTGTGTGTGTGTTTGTTTGTGTGTGTGCGTGGAAGCGCACACACGTACATGTGGCTGCCTGTCTGTGTGTGTTTTGGATGGTCATTGTGCTGCCATATGCCTCATATTTCACTCCTTTATTGACCTCTGTGTGACTCCAGTCCCCCAGCACAGATAAGGTCTCAGGTTCGCTCTGAATATGCTGTTGTCATTCATGTCATATTTACCTTTCTAATCGCTCATCGCTGGTGTCGATGGACGATTCAGTTTCCTGGGGTGAGGAACGATGGTACAGTGTCCTCAAAACACACAACCCTTACCTTTTCACATTTACCGGCCCATTGCTCACGCTCACGATACGGCCATACTCGGCTATTGCAGGTGACATAAGAACGAAATGGGAGAGAGTGAGGTTCATTATTTCATGGCGGATGTGAAAGAAACATAGGGACGGAATATAGAAGGAAGGAAACATTAAAATTAACAAAATAGTTTGAGAGAATCCTCTCGCTGACTCAGGACTTTCCCAGAAGCCTCCTGTTTCTCACAGCATCCTGGTAGGGAATTTTATTTCAGCTGAATGCATTGACGGACCTCACGCTGTACAGTACAGTATGACACGGTTACTGATGCTCTCTCATGTGAGGAACCATGGCAGGGTGCTAATTAAATGGTTTAGGGTCTTCATCTGCCTACGGCCCTCAAATTTCACCCGCATTAACTTCAAAGCCTCTGACTAAGCATCAAAGTATCACCAGCAGCAGAAAGACATTTTCTGACTCTCCCCTCTTCTCCTCTGTATATTGTACGTATACGTATGTAATGGCAGTCTACCAAATGAGTCAGATCATTTGAAACTATGTTAGCAGACTCAAATGTGTACGTTTGCACCGGTTCGTTATTTGTCAGGGACATACAGTAGCGTGCAACCAGGGATGCTCTGTGCTTGTTTTCAGTGGGAAAACAGTGTGTACCTTGTTTTCACTTGAATGTCTGTGAAGTATTTACTGGTTATTTTATATTCTATGTTAAATCAATAAATAACTTAACACTTCAACCCTGCAGGTGTACATTAGAGTGTTATGGCAAGGCTGGCATACTCTATGCATGCTCTGACTATAAGATGTTTAGCAGATGGCTAATGCCTTTTCATATGCAGATGTTCCCTTGTCCCATATTTCACAAGATGCCCGATCCTCTGCAGAGGAACGGGCCAAATTCAATGTTATTCAATGTGACAGAAACTATTGCCTCTATTATATTTCAGCATTGCCATTGTAAACAATTCCATGGATAGACCAACCATAAAACCAGCAAAGATGGGTTTTTTAAAGGCCTGCCAAAGGGATTCATAAAGGAAGTAATGAAAGGGTATATCTCCGTGACAGGAGTGTTTCGAGGGCAAACACATCCTCGCTCATGTAACCCATGTAGCCCTGAAATGTATCCTTTAATACATCTTTTAATGCTGTATGTAACATTTGATTCAGTTATTCCCAATATAGTGGCACAACATTATAACTACATGTGTGTTCCATACATGGTCTATCTCTACATTCGGCTATCTGTCTCATCCTTTGCTTTACCTATACTCTTGAATTACAGTTTACCTGAATTACCGTAGATAATATTAACCAGCGTAACCAATACAGTATATACTGTAGAGTTCTGCGGCACAAACCACTGTTTGAATTGCCTTGTTAGCAGCCAGCTGCGTGAAAGTAATTGCACATGCAAGAGACTGAAATGTGATTGTGTAACATTTTTATGTTACAGAGCAGGTATTGAGTATTAACAAGGGTGTCAATACTGGTCAGCGTTCATCCAGAGTGAAAGGCTACTGCCAGAGGAAAGGGCAGGGATGGAACTGATGGATGCTAGGGTATAGCTCAGCTCCATGTCTTATTAACAAGGATTAGGGCATGCAATACATTGATTTTGCCACTGAAATAGAGATTCTTCAAAGACGGCTTTTCAATAATTTGGGCCGCTGACCTTCAAAAAGAAGGGGTTAATTCCATAACGCCATCTTTTTTGTGATTCATCTATTGGACATACGAGAATGAGTCTGTCGGCAATACAGTCACAGCAATTGTTACCTCATCCATATAGAGAAAGAAAGCTAATGTTCTGGCTACGCTAATGCTGTGTCCCCCTCAACTATTATTTCAACTCTCTTTTTTGTACAAATGGAGGTAGCTCTTTGCAACGAGGCAATGGGCCCCATGAGAAACTAAAGCTTTCCTCGTATCGTAAATAACCATTAGCATAGTCAAAATAAAAACATGTGTGCACACTTTTCTTTCCAGGTTATAAAGCATTCCTTGAAATGTTAAAAATTAAAACGAGTGACACTATACTGTGTGCACAAGCTACATTTGACTAATGTGTTATTTCTAAAATAAATAAGCTGACTTTCTGTTTCTGGTGGCATCCAATTAGTTTTCTTTTTTTTCTCACATTTATAAGGAGAGAGAATAATAATTATCCCCATTGCAATTAATGAATAGCTGTATGGCTCAAGATGAATTAATAATATACACCCCAAAAGGCAAAGGAACATAACCATTTAGCAAATTAGCCCTTCTGTTCATGTCCCTTGCCATAACTCAGAATTACAATAGCATGCTCAGCGTCGGGGAAGCACTATTCAAATTCAATATTAAATATTCTCTTTTGTGTTATTGAAAGGGCCTTTGCTTCCCCATACACAGCATTTTGAAGGCCTGCTTAGCAAACAAAACATGATCTAGATATCACTGTCATCCCACTAACTAACCTGCCTTTTCAACACTGAGGTGGAACAGGCCAAGTATACATTGATGGCTGCTGTCCAGCTTGCTTGCTATAGATACTACAGGAAACAGAGGTAGACAAGCAATGATTAAGATGTAAGTTTGTTCCTTTCAGGGACCAGGGTACACCCCTATCCACATAACTGGGTGTGAGCATTGTGGTGGCACTCAAGTTCTCCGGTGATTCTCCGGTGGTTTTCCGATTGCCCTCAAAGCCTGACAGTCAAACACAGGATACTAATACAAGGTGTCGTTCTCCCTGCAGCCCCCCTTCACGTCTCTTCACCTGCACATACTGTACGCTATTGCTGAGCAGAAGTAGGGCTCTGTCGAGAATGACAGACTTGTCATTAACCTCCAGGAAATTAGCAGAAGCCTTGATTTAATTAGACGAGGCTCATGCGACCGCACAGTCTCCCTTGAGACAAAAGCTATACCTTGAGGACGTGCAGGTTTAATGGAGGACCGTTAAGAGAAGAAAACAAGGTGGGTTGGCGGCTAAACGTAGCTCTATGGATTTATCCTAATGCGCTGTGCGACTGTCCTCATCCATTAGCCTTATTGGGAGGGAGAAACTGAAGTTTTTAATTCCATATTTGGCATTGTTCGCCCCTGCCCTCCTCTAGCCAAATGTGCTGTGACATATTTCTGGCCCAGATGTATAGGCTCCGCCCTATACCAGGATAGCCATTAAGCAAAGTAATTGCTTCACATGCATTGAAATAGGAATGGTACTGGTGTGATAAAGTTTTGACATTATTTGCTGCGACAGGGCTGATTTATGCTATGATTAAAGGCACATAATGGAATTGTGTGGCGGTAACCGGTGCGCTGCCTAGACAACAGTGTGGTGACCTGAATGCATTATAGCTTATAGACCCAATGGAGAATATGCAATATGAAAATACCTGATCAGCTGATCAGTTGTTCTTAATTAACAATAACACTGGAGCTTGGAGGTTAGATTTATAATGCTGTGGCCCTGATTGGTTTTCTACAGTGTTGTTCTCAAGCCGTATGAACGCTCAGCTGGAGGATGGAAATTTACACTTAACGTAATGACGTGGCAGTCTTGGTAGACTTGACCTAATTATATCAAGATTTATTCAATTCTTAGAAGTATAATAATAATAAATAATAATAATAATAATAAAAATAAACGTTATTTGTATAATTTAGCACTTTTCATACAATAATTGCAGCTCAAATGCTTTACTGAATACGTGCAAAATTCTGACAGTTTACAACCCCCCGGCCTTAATTCATAGTACTTATATTTATAGATATACAGTACTAGTACTAGTACTAGTGTACTTTATGTAATATGTCCCCAACATGTTCAAAACAGTCACTGTGTGGTTATGACACAATGCTTCATACGGTGGTAAGATTTTTAAATTCAAATTTACACACACACCACTGTAATTTGAAGATTTACCTTTTTCCAGTAATACATTTTGGACAGAATGGTATGTGGATAGATTCATCCCTTCTCATACATATTTAAGATTATGATTATGCCTCCTATATGTCATGATTTAATATTTGATATTTTCTCTCCAATAAATTCTCATATTCTGAAGGTCACTGGGTACTTTACATAATTGTATTATGTTAATAGGTGAAGCAGTCATGTTACAACCATATTACTATAGATGGCTTGCATTTATAATGCTGCCATTAATTGTTTGTTTCAGATATTTGTTATAATATTACTGTCTTCCCCTTAAATTCTACATATCCAACTTAAAGTGCAGTTTGTACCTTTATTGTGTTGATGCCAGCAGCCATTTGGCTCTAGTTAAAAGATACATCATATTAAGATAGGCTAATTTTAATATTTCTCAACCTCCAAATGAAAATGCTGACGCTTACACTTATTCCTCACTCAGGAACTTATTTAAATAAGGTGAGAAAGAAGGTGACCTAAATAGATCATTGCAACTTCCAAACAACTGAAGTAAGATTCACCTTGTCTAATACAATACAGTATGTAGAATGTAGACATATATTTTAGAGGGAATGGTAGCTTGCCATAACTTAACTACTGTATTGTGTTCCTCACGATACTTTTTCATCTAAACGATGTATCTTAACTTGTCCATTGACAGGGTGATAATGTGTGAATCCAGTGTGGAAAACCTGTCCAAGAACATATACTATCAGCAAATTAATTATATACATACGCATAATTATGAGAGGGACATGACTTTCACCCTGTAATTAATAAATGTGGGCAGATAAATGTGGGCAGAGCAATGGAAGATAGTTTCCCGTCCCTGGTTTTAATGTGCCTGCTATACTGTATAACACCACAGCAGTGTTTATAGAAATATATGATAGAAATGTGCTTATGCAGCACATTACATACTTTATTCCAGTTTGCAAAGCCAAAGTAAAACACAGTAAAAAGAGACAGTAAAAAGGTATGCATACACATTGAGGTTTTATTATAAACATAATTATAACAATTTTAAAGATTTACAGTAGTTTCCCGCCAGACAGCTGACATGACAGCTGTCATTAACCCTGTGTCACAGAGTGCAGAGTGCAGGTGCAGATGAAAATACGAGAAAACAAGCTGAAAATATATGATCCTCCCTCAGGTTTAATGTAACGCACACGCTCAGTAAAACACACATCAAAAACACATGCAAGCGACCAGAAAACCAAACTCACAGTATATAAACTCCCACAGACAAGGACAGGTGCATGCAATGACAATTAGCCCCGTGCGAGACCGGGAGCGCTTGTGTCACGGACAGCATGCCGGTGGTTACCGAGGCGGTGAGGATGTAGGGCAGAGGCACAGACGCCGCTACAGTACACCCTGGTCATTCTTTTGTGATGCTGCATTGTCAGTTGTATCATTCTGAAGACAAATCTTTTATATTAGTTCAGAAAGCAAGAAATCAAACAAGCAAGTTACAGTAGGCTACAGTTTTACTTAACGTGACATCACAGGCAACCATAAAACCTCCCTTGGTGAATCCTAAATATTCCGTGCCCACAAATTCAAAACGAAAAGTGACATTTCTGTAAACATACAATAACTTCGCCCTCTATAGGCCTGTATTGGCGACATGGTGGCTCTTGATAAGAGCCGCCAGTAATTTTGCTGCAGTGTTGGAAATAAGGGGGACATTTTCAGAAGCTGGATGCCAGGTGGATATTTTGGGATGTAATGAGAGAGGTGAACAGTTTCTCCTCTAGCTGTCTCTTTGCAGTCTGGTCACATTCATCCTCTCATCTTCCCCCTTCTGGCCTAATCCCAGCAGGCGTCTGCTCACTTCAGTCTCGCTCAGACACACGTGTACACGCACACACACGCACACACAACGTTTAATACATGCGCATGTGCAGTCGTGCACGTGCCTTGGCTTTTAACCTATATCTATGCCTTAGAGGACGTGCTCTAATATTCTCCTCCCCTGTTTCTAGTCAGCCTCTTGCTCCTTCTCTCTCTCTCTCTCTCTCTCTCGCTCTCTCGCTCTCTCGGCCACAAGCCATTTTCAGACACCCCTAGAGCTGTCCTCACCCCCCTCGGGGAACCTTCTCTAATATTCTCTCTTCCTTCCATTTCTCATTATCATCAAGTCTATCTTGCCCATCTCGCTTCCCCTCGCCTACCCTCGCCTACCCCCCCCCCCCTCTCTCTCATTTGCCCTCTTTTTATCCTCCTCTCAAGACTCCTGTTGTGAGCATCCCAGGTCACAGTATTGGTGTCTGGAGACCGGGCGCCATTGAGCTATACGATGTCCTAACCTGCTGCTGCTACTGGAACATTCCATACAGATCACCTTGTGTTAAACTACCTTTATGTTGATATATGGGCTTGCTGACTGTGTTGGTGCAAACCCACTTTTAATGAGTCGCGTGTAACTTACACAGTGTGTTTATGTTTAATGGTTATCAAATGCCAGGTACCTGGTGTACAGTAAATGCAAGTTATGTAAACACCATTAGTTATTATGTTACTGTACACCAGTCAAACTCAAGCTCTAGCATTGTATGCTGGAATTTTGCTGTCAATTTGGTGTCATTCTAATAAGTTGATTTCGCAGGACCAGCCAAATCTCAATAGCTGAACATACTGTAGGCAGCCCAAAGAAGCTGACTGGGTTGTTATTTTTTCAGTTATGGATTGGTAGTCACTCTAGATAACTGAATGTAGCACTTAAAACACAGAAACAGTCAGTTTTTCCATAAAATTTTCCCCACAAGGACAACAATCTCCATGTGTGATCCCAATACGGTATAGCACAGAGAAACTTCTCAAGAAGATCTTTTTTTTTCAGTTTGTTCTGGTTTTCTGTAACAGATCCCTGCAGAGATCATCTTAATCTTCCACTGACAGAAGCTCATTTTAGGAGCTGTCACACTGTCAGTCCCGAATGTCTTTCATTTACCTCTCCAACCTGTCAATCAGACGCGTCTCTCTGCTAGCATGCTTGTCTGGGTGCTCTGTGAGGACATCTATCTCATAGAGGCCATAAAGGTTAAATGGAGCCTATTCCAGAATCGGGCATCATAGGTCTTGTATTGATTGATGAGATTGTATTTCATTGCAGACATAAAATACTTTGTCATGGGCCTGCTGTGGTGGAAAAGGTGTGAATGCCTTCCAGACAGACAAAAGCAATCCTGGTTATTTTAGACCATAACCCCGTCGGGACATTGTAACCTCTATGAATGTATTCTTTACCATAACCATAACACATAAATCAATCAAATGGCATGAAGCCATATTGATTACAACTTCAAATGTGTGAATGTATGGCCCTGGTCTGGTTGGTAAAAAAAAAAATGTGTGCGCTTAAAATAGAGATCTAAATGGATTTACTCTTATAATCTAATAATAATAATACTAATCCTATATAAAAAAATAATAACTTCTCATAAAGAATTGCAGTTCAAAGTTCTTTCCAGAGATGGAATACATGTACAGTTGCACTTCCCATAAACAAATACAGAGAAACAACATTAATACAAATGGTTAAAGGAATCAGTAATAAGTAAGTCTTGCTAAGAAGAAGAGTGTTCCAGATGTTGCCTTCAGCCTGTTCACCTCTGTTAGGACATTGTCCTTGTGAGGGCAGAGTCTGTCTGTCAAATGCCATCTGCTGAGCTTGGAGTCATTGTCAGGAAGAGCAAGGCTCTGTCTTGTGGGATGGGGGTGCTATAATGCCCCTATGAGACATTATATCAGCAACAGCTGTGTAAGTGAAAGTCAACCTGAATTTGTCACCAATGTGTCGATCACACCCCAGGCAATGTATCTGAATGAAGGACGAGTTTATGGTATACTGGGACAGGGATATGGTCACATTACGCGGTTCTAATTTCACCCTCTGAGCTGGATATTGACTTTGCAGTTCAACAGTTCCATACAGCATACCTTGATATAGAAGTAAGATAAATGATGCTAACAGATGAATTGTTACACTAGGGATGCACATTCCAGGAAAAGATATTGATCGATGATCATGCAAATTAATGATCAATTAACAATCATTGTTATATTTTATTGTGTGTACAGTTACAGTATGAGACTGCCACAGCTGTATTATTATACTTTTTATATATTTTTTTAAAGCAAAGGTGTACCGGTATGTTAATTGAATTCATTGCCACAATGAATCAAAATAATGTCAGCAAATAGCAACCAGGATACAAATCAATCAGAGCTTGGATTAATTTGTGTGTAAGACTGCAGTGTTCTGTAGCATTTTGTTCTCTTTTCTTTTCCAAACACACTAGCTATCTTGGCCAAACATGAATGCAACTGTTGAACATAAGGATGTTGAAACAATGCCATGGCGAAGCCTCACCCTTATCAAGCTAAAGGCGGTCCAATACTGCACAGCTTTATTTCGACCATGCAGTGTGGGTGTAAGGGAGTGTGGTTTAGCAGAGTTTTGTGAATGAAGAAGGGGACATTTACATCGACGTTGACTATTCACATGACTATTCACATGAATGCAATTAATCCATATTCAATGTCAGTTTTTTGGTTTTGAAAAACAAAATATACAAAACTTTGAAGACGCTATCTAAAGTGCATGTTTGAAAAGATTGTATGCGGTTGCTAACATAGGTTTGAACAGTGGCTGTTTTAAGTGGGTGTGTCACAACGGCATTTTGCTTTGGAGGCTGACTTATGCAGCGCCCAGACAGCTAAAACTTTCATGCATGGTCTGAAACAAAGTCAAGTTACCCCAAAACAGTTCACTGCAGCAATACCGTTGTGACCTCAGATTGATGGTAGGTACTTATTAGTGTTCTATACTCAACATACTTATTAATGCCCCCAGAGATAAATAATGGGCAATATTCTGGTGAACACGTTGAACCTTCCTATTGACTTGCATGGAACGCTGGGTCGTTCTGGTCTGCCAAAATTGTGAAACGTCCCCTCCCTCCTTAGAAAATTGAATGCAGAAGTGCTGTTCGTTTGAACCTCTCTGTTAAATTGTATTCTCTCTGATCACACTTTTAGTTCTCAATAAAGAGAACATTTGCTTTTTCAAGAGCTTTATTGTGACTAAATACCCATTGTGATGAGATCAGGATGGGCTCGCAAGGCTAAAATGACGTTGGGAGGAGATGTTGGGACTCTGCTATGGATCAGTAGAATTTGTAATTTTTTTTGCAAAGCCTATTAGCTATACAGTACATGGACTCTTAATCTTGTTGTTTAGAAACAAGATGTTTAACATCAATTAAAAATAAATGGTGTGGAATATAAATATAGGGTGTTTTCAGTAGCCTATAACTGTTACTGCAATTCATGTTGTAATTCATCTGTTGCCTGGTGATGGACTGCTTTTTTTTTTTTTTTTTTTTTTTGCATGTGATGAGCTGGTGATGTGCTTTTCTTTTCGAGTGTTTTTATACTAAATGTATTTGCGTGCTGTTGTGGTGTAGGCTCCAATTAGCAATTAGCATTCATTTCCATCACAAAGTCTGACAGTCTGAAGAACAAGACTTTCCATTACTCTGTGGTTAACATTAAGTCACCATCTAAACTCCCTGTGGGATTTAAGTGTCTGTCTCCATTCCACATTCTGTCTCAAATTCGAATTCCATCAATTCAAGGACAGAGCTGCCACATCGGTGTCCTTGGACCGGAGCAGATGTAACAGGTTTCTAGTAGTTTCCGTCGTGTTTCGTAATATTTCAGTAATTCTACGCAATATAATTTCTCTCATCATCCCCTTTTCTAAATAACTCTTGCATAGCTGTCAGCTATCCACCTGTGGTATCCTTTAGCTAATGCTGTGGTGCGAATTGGTATGCACGTGGCCTGCGTCTTCATTCACCCAGCGGGGGCAGCGCCCTGTTTGAGCTGCACATAGATGTGATCGGAATATAGATATTCTGTTTAGTATAGCCACACATGCAAGGAGCCTCTAGAGGCTGTGTGGTCAGAGGCTGAGGGAGAGTAGGGTTCACTTGGTGTGCTGATTCATGGATGTATACCATCAAATATTAATGGAGGTCACATTTGTTGACATTCTCACAGGCTGCTCTCACACTCTTCTGACAGCATTAGACTTTAGTGTCTTTAGCATTTGTTATGTGGAAGCAAACAGTAATGGCAGTATAACAGGTTTCTAATTATTTTTGACAGTTTGACTAACACGAATATATGATATAGGCTTCTGTTGCATCTTTATTAATGTGCAAAATATTCCGCAAATGTATTTGCGTAATTTATTTATCTCATCAACAAGTGTAACTGAGGCTAAATGTTTTATTGTGTGCTGGATAAGCGATAAGGAGATGGATGAAGGAAGTAGAAGGTTCCTTGACTATATATTTCCACTGGTTAAATCCTGCTGTTGCAATCCACTTTGTACACTTTGATGTTTTGATCCTTATCTGGATGACGTGACCAAAAGTGTACCATTGATGAAGGACATCCGATGTTCCATGAATTTGGGCATGTCAGATTTATCGGAAGGAAGCTCACTCTCTAAAAGAAATGAGGGTGCTATCTATTTCTTGGTTGTTGGGTCTCAGATTGTGTTTTTTAAGTTTGCCGCAGGGATATTATTTTTTTCTGCCTTTGATGTCGACCTCTAAATGTTCAGCAACAATAACTTGCAAATCACACCACAAACAGGCCACCTTATTAGCTCTGGGTTGATGCTTTTATTGCAAATGTAAGCTTTTTTAATTTTGGAATTTAAACTGAAGAGGCTATTGCAGATGCAGATTATTTCGTCTTTCAAAACGCTTGGCAAAGATTGGTGGATGGAAACAATGCAAAATGTTTACTTCATATTTGCATAATGTGAGGAAGAAGATTATGGTGGATATATATATACACACACACACATAATATATGTGTTATATACACTCACCTAAAGGATTATTAGGAACACCATACTAATACTGTGTTTGACCCCCTTTCGCCTTCAGAACTGC
>JAODTR010061412.1:0-16841 GCA_025399935.1 Amblyopsis rosae
ACACACACACACACACACACACACACACACACACACACACACACACACACACACACACACACACACACACACATTAGCACTGTCAAGCACAGGACCACAATAGTATCTAATCAAGGGAGACAATAGAACCTGTTGCAATACAAACACACAGCGTTTTGTTTCTTCTGTAGCTCCTCTAGAGTGTCCACCAAGCTCTCGTCTGCCACGTCCAGAGGGGTTTGGCCCTGTAACGAGGACATTCACAGTCAATGTGACATGAAGCGGGGACTCGCTGATGTGGTTCTTCATTATTATGGACACAAATACGGAACATAGCTGTAGTGTGTGTGTCTCCCCTCCCTCACCACATTGTTGACTGCCCCCATGTCACACATAGCGTCGGCCAGCAGAGTGCAGACCTCATCTTGCCCCCAGTGTGAGGCTGCATGCAGGGCCGTCCAGCCATCGACATCCCTGCTGTCCACATCCAGGCCACACTGCAGGAGCACCCTGGGGGACAGGGACCGGGGGGACCGGGGGGGGGGGGGCAGTGAGCCTCACGACACCATCAACAGTAATGTAGCACAACTGTGTTCTATGTGAAGGTACAGGGGAGTTAACGGTGTCCTGAGCAGAGAATGACATTGCCCCCCCTCTGTGTGTGTGTGTTGTAATCCCAGATCCTCTGTTCTTTGTTTTCATAGCCAGTCTGGTCGTGTGTGTGTGAGGACCACACTTTAAGATGGTTTGAGATGCTGTAGTGCGACACCTAGTGGCAAACTAGATCATACACTGTTCCTTTAATAAACAACAAGAGCAGACGACAACAGGTGAAGGAAACCAGCATTTGTTTCCGTTATTTTAACGGTTAATCCAGTTATTAGTGCGACAAAGGTTTGACGACACTAGGCTCATTGATGAGCTCCGCTCACAATGGCAGGGAAAACACACATCATACCTTGCCAACAGAGAACCCACCGCAAATTATACATTCTTTACCCCTGCCAGGTGGGGGCGATAAGACACTAAAATAGGTCGTCAAAGCGAATGGTCCTGCCAACACTCTCCTGTGCGTGTGTGTGTGTGTGTGTGTGTGTGTGTGTGTGGGTGGACTGACTGCTCACTTCATGACCTCGATGTAGCCCTTGGCTGCAGCCACATGGAGGGCCGTGGCCTTGGTGTTGGGGTGGGGGCTCAGACTGCCTCCCCCAGCCAGCACCGCTGAGGCGTCCCGGAGCATTACCCTTGCCTCCTCCTTACGCGCCTGGTCCACATCAATGCCTGCCACACATCGCAGACACACACGCACACACGCATGAATGCAGAGCCTTTCAACTGCCTATCAAACATGTAAATACACGCTTTTTACAAGAAAGGAAAACAAGATAAGGCCGTTCTCTTTGACTTTAAGTTATTTGAATGTAGGTCACACCAAATTAAGGCACATAATGGGATAGATACTTCATGCATGAAGTGTTTCATTGCAAGTATAAAGTTAACTATATTTCATTAGGTATTTTTTAAACCAATATATGGACAATAAATAACCTTTCTACTGCTGACATTTGGCCATGGTGTGTTAAAACAGAATTGGCACTCATGTTGTAATATTTACCAACTTATAACGGCTACTGAGAAAAAAAAAGACAGCATTGTTAATGTAATACTGTATCCAATAATCATAATAATGAACATCAGGAAGACCTGTTTAGCAACTGGGCGCTAACATTTCACTACCTGCCAAACTAGTATGGTGTCCATTCCTATTCGCGTTATATCAACTAATTACCTTGTTCATAACGCTCACTGGATGAATTTACAATTCAATATCTGTGACGCATCAACTGTCATATGGGCACGGGCGGTACCTGCAAGACGCCAACTCTAATGTTACCTCGCAGTCAGTAGCATCAGGGAGCTCACATATAATCTGTCCAAATTAGACTGTGGTAAACCGGAACCAAATAGGGACAGACACAAGAATGCTTGGCAGGAAGACAGATGTAAGCACAACGTGTGCCAAATTACTTAACAGGCTAGCATCCAGGCTAAATGGGCCTCTTTAACAATAACCCTGCGTTGAGGGTGGTGTAGCATTTAATGTACGTTCAATGAACTTATACGGCAGTGGAGTGAACGACCAGTTAAAAAACAGGGAGGAGTTGCATTGTGGGTTGGTTCACGTGGCTAGTAACAATTCGTTCTGCTTTGCTTCTGCAGTACATGTGTGAGCCAGCAGATCGGTGTGCTTCAGAGTGACATATAGATGCACAACATGAAGACTAGATACAGCCACCTGTGTATGTGCTGTAGTGTGCAAAACCTGCCCAATTGCCTGGAAAGATACAGCATGTCCAGATGTCATTGTCTAATTTTGAATTCCATGTAGTTTATTTAAATACATGTTTACGTTTGCTGCTGGTATTTAATAGTGATGATGACTAATTGATAGAAGCTCAAGATTGTCTACTGAACCCTTTTGTCTACTGAACGCACCAAAGGAATGTTTTCCCTGTCCATAATTATATGCAGCGGTGTAAATTCACCTGACGACAGGTGTCAGGTGTCCATACCCCGCTGGACTGAAATATGACCTTAACTGTACACCGTCAGTGCAAATTCACCAAATGCTATGCTGTAAATCGTTGGACCGGTCTTGTATAATGTTTCTCACAAGCCTAGAAATCACAATGTGCAGAATAGGAACATGATTGAATCAACAGCAAAGCCTTTACCTTGTTTTTTCACCTCAGCCTTTAGGAGCCTCTCCATTGCATCTTCTGTGGCCACATCTAGAGGCAGCTCTCCTTCGCTGTTGACCGCTCCAACGTGAGCCCCATGCTCTAGCAAATACCTGCAACAAACACAATCAAACGCTGTAACTTTAAACTGAATTACTACAATATACTTCACAATGAATGAACTATAACAAAGACCTTATAGTGGGAAAACTGCACATTTAATTGCATTCAATCAAAATAAAAAAGCCTTCCATTTCAATGGGATCAATGAGTCGCTGCTTTCTCTTACATACTGTTAATATTATTGTTTAAAGGAGGGCCTTTCTATTGGTCATGTGCATGCCTGAGCCAATCAGTGAGAGGTAAAGGGCATACACACAAGGAACAGGCAGAGCCGGAGAAAGAAGTGAAGTTGAAGCTGACAACAGTTTTTTTGTTTCTCCCCCTGAATATGTAAACCAGGAACAATGAAAACTGAAAAGAGGCTGGTGCGTGTGTGCGGATGGTGGCAGCCCTCCACACACCAGTGACTTCAGAACAGAGGCTGGTGTTGTGTGTGTGTGTGTGTGTGTGTGAGTGTGTGTGGATGGTGGCAGCCCTACTCTAACAGTGACTTCAGAACAGAGGCTGGTGTTGTGTGTGTGTGTGTGTGTGTGTGTGTGTGTGGATGGTGGCAGCCCTACTCTAACAGTGACTTCAGAACAGACGCTGGTGCTGTGTGTGTGTGTGTGTGTGTGTGTGGATGGTGGCAGCCCTACTCTAACAGTGACTTCAGAACAGAGGCTGGTGCTGTGTGTGTGTGTGTGTGTGGATGATGGCAGCCCTACTCACTTAGCAATCTGGATGAAGCCACAGGAAGCAGCAGCATGGAGAGGAGTCCAGCCCTCGTTGTCTCCTCGGTTGACATCACTCCCACTCTCCACCAGGAACTGCACCATCTCCGCATTCTCATCAATGCAGGCCTGGCAAAAGACACACGCACGTACGCATGCACGCACACACATGCACACACACTGCTTAGAACAGGAGTTCTCTGGGACCCTATGAGGGGTCAAAGACGCTTTTTAGGGGGAATGCAAGATCATCATCAATTTATTAAATTAAGATACCTATAAGCCTATATCATATTTGTTTTTCTTAAATAAATAAATAATTAATATATCATAATAAATATTATTGTATAGTAATAACATGTACATCATCTACCGCATACTGTATTAGGCTATACATGTTTATGCTGTAGGCTAGGCCTAATGCTTTTCAGGGATCACAGGTTAAAAATTTTGAGAACCACAGGATTATAGAACAGGTTCTCATATAGAAAACAGGAAATACAAATGCGTAAAGGAAAACTATACTTTAGCAGTTAAAATGTGCAAACTATGTAGTGCACTTCATCTTGTGGGGTTTTCTTGGGTCTGATTTCCCAAACCATGGCCTTGAATTTGGTCTTGGTTGACATTTATAAATCCAAGTGCATTCCACTAACACACTTGATGAAACAATAACTACTCACTCTACTTCTCAGATAAAAAAAAAAGATAAAAAAATTGCGTCAAAAGAAAAATAATGATACATGTCCTAGGTGTTGCTGCTATGATCCCAAGACCAAATGAATCATTAAGCTAATACTGTTTGATCTGAGAGTTGTAGGATGCATGAATCTCCATTTTGATCTTGACGAGCAACATGTAAAACGTATACTAAAATACAATTCAATACAAAACAAAAACAATACATCATTTTTACCATTTGGTAAATTGTAATTACTAGTCAATCGCACCATGTCTAATGATTAATTCTTTATATAATTACATTTCTTGGGGTAGCCTAATATTACCTTAGCAAGAGTGGTGTTTTCCAGTGTGTGAAGTTGCAGCTGCTCAGGCAACATTCCTCAGGCAACTGTGTTTATAGTGATACACTATAGTGAAAATTTATAGTTATATTGCAGGATGTGATGCCAGCTAAGTTCTGAGAAGTAGTCCAATGTAGCCAAATATGTCCTACAAGTCTCATCAGAAAGCTATTAAGGACCCCAACCATCATAATACCATGATTGTGGATACCATGATTGTCAAATCAGGCAGTGTAGCTAATTTAAAAATTAAACGTAAACAAAACACCAAATTTAGGAACCTAAATACAGGGCATGTACTTTTCTGAGCCAGAAGCTTGTGAAATCCAGAATTCATTGACAGCTGTGGGAGAGCCCTCTTAACAAGTGGGTACTCTCATGTCTTACACTCTCTGTATCATGAGGGTGCACAGCCTGCCAGCATTCGTTCGCCAGGTCATCAAGTGACTCATTGTGGACTTCGCCTTTGACAAGAGAGACTTGTGCAGTTTGAGGAATGTTTTCCATTTCTTCATCGGAGAACCCTAATGTCCCTGCCACGGGGATTTGTCCAAGAGGGGGAGAGATGGGCGAGAGACAGCGGGGAGAGTGCACAAGAGAGAGAGAGAGAGAGAGAGAGAGAGAGAGAGAGAGAGAGGTGGAAGATAGAAAAGCTTTGGATGGAAGGGATGGAAAGTTTACAAAGTGTGGGCCTATATTTAATTCCTGTTACCAGGCAACCAGGGAGCAACATGGGAGAACACTATGGCCAGCTGCAAAGAGACCACACTGGGTGATATGCCAGTTCGTATAGGATGATGTGATATGGACGGCATGACCGAAAACATCTAATAATTCACTGATTTATTAACAATATGGACATGATTTGACAGGTCTTGTATTTCTATATTGTTGTTTTAAATAAAATGGACTGTACTAGAAATTACGGTCATACTGAATAATTAAAAAATTATTATTACAATTTTGACTATTTGCAATTAATTGTAATGTCACGTGACATGTTAATTATTCAGCCACAGTCATACACACTATAATATTAGGAGAGGAAGAAATACTGTTATTAAAACAAATTTGAGTCAATGCAATGTAGAGTCCCACACAACCTACAGCTCAACACCAGCTTTTCCGGTTCTAATGTTAAGGGGGGGGGGGGGAGACAACGAGTTTCAGATGGTAACATTATTGAGATACTGTCACTTAGAGGTGTAGTCAAACTGACAAGTGAGTGTTGCAAGTAAAGCAATAGTTATGCTTTTACGATACCCAATATCATAAAAGCAGAGGAAATACTGCATCACCATGCAGCTGTATGACAGTGATATTGTCCAGACTAGCATTGCTTTGTTATGTTATGACTGAATCAGAAAGGGGAGGGGGCAATGAGCAATGAATTTGCTGCATTAGGCTGTAACATGGTTGAAATATGCATAGCCTATTTGGGATTTGCATTTTGTTCGTTCACGGACATCCAGCACTAATTCAAGAAATATGCAAAATTGAACATTTAATTGAAAAACTAAAAAAGTGTAATTTTCCATTCAATATGGAGGGGGAAAGGGGCGGGGCGGCGGCAGCAAAAATTTAATTATTAATTAGATTATTTTCTAAAAAGTTTGTGTTGTTTTATTTCACCAGAAACTCTCCAGTAGGCTACAAGTCAGTGCTGCTGTGAAGCAGAATAGATTCGACGCAGAACCATAAATCCGCCTTTAGTCTGTCGAGCTTCCCATCCGAAGAAAATGGTCATACTAGTTCACCCAGCCAAAGCCCAAATCGTACATGCTATTGCTAGTTTGCTGCACATTTGATATTGTTTTACAGGCTGCCCATGATGATTAGAAAGTTGTGCTTACAACAAATACCAAACGTCCGAATGTTAAACAACTTATGAACTAGCCCAAATCCAGTTCCTAGACTAGTAATAGTGATTTGTGGTTTAAACTGTTATTCCAAATTTGAAGAGTCCAAGAAAGTCTGCGCTGTTGCGTCGGTAATTTGGTTTTCAAACCGGATGAACTACTACCGGTATTCCAGTGATGTTGTCACTGTTTGTAGCAAATCGAGAACTTTGCGATCAAACAGACCATAAAGTTCATACCTGATGAAGTGCTGTCAGCCCATCAATGTTAGCGTGGTTGATGTCAGCTCCCTGTCTCAGCAAGGCTGCCACCTCTTCTTGGTCTCCGGCAGAACAAGCAGCCATAAACACTGCTCCTTGAGCGAATCGAACTTTAGCCCGCCGCGTCCCTACTCCCGTCGAAGTTTCCCGTGTGTCTGGTCCCGTCTGATCGGTTTCTGAACCCAACCATCGCTGCAACTGGTCTTGCCGTCGCTGCTTAGCAGCTTCGGACCGGGATCGGTCGGTCGCCGCCATCTTCCCTGGTCCGGACAGAGTCAGTTCATGGTACGGAGAGAAGCATAGTGGATCATTTTGGATTGCGTTTTCCACGGGCTGCGCCCCCTGGCGAGTCAAGCCACGAACTTCAGCAACGGCCATCGACCGTCACAAGCAAACATCAGGGCGAGAGATGACGTAATTCCGCTGATATAATATAACTCACTGAATGCAGGATCACATGTATTAAATAGGAAACATGTTTTTATTAGGCACATTCATAAACAATTGCTTAGACATGATTGTTTATTTCAGATATTGAAATCATGTGATTGCATAATCATCACTTCGCATTACCCTAAGGAAGCCACAACACCACAGTTTGTAAATTTATTTCAGATCAAAAAATTTTTTCACATTGAAATCATCAAAAATAAAAATATCCTCACAATCTGTCAAATGTGTTGCTGTAAATATAGGGTAGTAATATACTTGTGCATTAATCACATATACTCTAGTCTATAGCATAATGTAAGATAAGTTTTGTATAATCACACATTTTTGCTTCAAGATTTGGAGCAGAACAACAAATTACAATTCCATGTATTGTAGAGATCAAATACTGACTTCAAACCATGACAAGCTTTTCCACATTTAAATAAAACAAAAACCATAACGACAGATAGCACATCATGAGTACTGTAAATACAGATAGACCAAAGTAGTGGACAAATAAGAGCCATGTGAATATTGCACTTGCAGAAAATAAATTGAGTTCCACTGTACATAATTTCTCTATGCGCATGCGCACACAGCAGCTGGCTGAGGCACCAGTGCAGCACTGTGCACAGCTACAGGTCTGACCACATTCCATTCCACAAGCACACAAACACCTGCCCATGTAGAACGCACCACTTCAAGTGCTGTCTTGTATTACACGTTTGCAGTCATTTATACGCGCGCGCGGACACACACAGCAAGTCGTTACATCCCATAGTCTCATGAGATCAGGATGGTTTCGCGAGCTTTATTTCGACGTGAGAATCATTCTGGAAAGCCTCTGAATCATTTTGAATGTGTCCGAGTAGTATCTGAATTTTCCAATCAGCGTTGGGTTGATAGCTGTATGGGCGTGGTTTAGGCATGCCGACAGCGACCAGATGGTTCATCCAATTAAGTACAAAGTATTTTTTTGAAAGTACCTGCCCTTCACAGTTTCAATGTACAACTTCCCAGTTGGACTTGTGACAACAATCCATCTGGCATGTCAGGTTATGCATCCCATGGATGAACACCAAACATGTATACTGCTTGTAAGGATATGCTTGCTCATCGGATCTGGACTGTAGCTCAAAACAACCATCGTTATATTATTAAAGATAACGTGAAAAACAAACACACCGCAACTGTGCAAATGGTAATTTCCTACCATTTCCATTCCATCGCGACTTTGTCAAAGCCATTGATGCCGTGTTGAAAAAGGCTTTCCGTTCTGGCTTTGTGACATATGTTGTGCCGTGTCTCTTTACAGGCCGTGTCTCTTTACAGGCTGCTCATGGAGCCCCGGGACACAGGAGCAGCTGGAGTGTTGGGGAGGACGGCTGGCACGCTCGTGCCCTCCAGGGAGAGGAGGGTGGTGGAGGTCTGGGCCGGGGATAGGGTGAGCCCGCCGGTGAAGGAGCTCTGCATTGTCATGTTAAGACACAAGGCTCCGGGCATAAGCTGCCTGTGGTACTGGTCCAAACGCATGACCACCTCCGTGACAGAGGAGCTTCTCTTGTTCAACCAGGTGGGTATGAGGCTGCTGGAGTAGAGGGCTTCGTAGTGCTGGAGCTCCAGTTGGCAGGAAAACCTATTCAAGTAAGAGTTAGATTAACAACATGCTCTTTTCACATTTTCCTGCAGAGTATATAAGCAATATTTTCACTGCCACAAAGCATTCCTAGCACACAATAAAACTATTTATTTTTTATTTAATTGTAATATTATTAAAATAATGTCTGAACATTTATTTGAGACTGGGTGTCTCCTGGATTCTGTGGATCTGAAAACACTTTATTTTTAAACCATGCAATTGCTATAACAACCTATCCCAGACTTGGGGATTGTTGGATTAATGTGAAAATCATATTTATCTAAATATCCCTGGTAGGTGGAAAATAAAGACACAAGTTTATATATCTTGGAAATCCCATGAAAAGTTTAGGCCATTATTATATTACTGATTTGTAAATGTGTGTGTAGACTCTGTAGAAGGTGTGTTAGTACCAAATTTACAGTATGTATTAAAGAGGGTTGATGAAATGGCCATATCTGGCTACTAGTACTAGCAACTTTGCTGCTAGAGCAGACCTGGGAAAAGTCAGGCCCAGGGGGCGGATTTGAGACAGTCTACCCTAACCATACATCAAACATTTTAAAAATAATACAACATAAAATGACTTGACGAGCTCTGCAGAATGTTACTTTATTTACTGCTGCGTAAAAATAAAACACAGATAAAGTGAACATTTACGTTTGATTATGAAAATGGTGTTGCATAGGACTAGCCTATATATTCACAAGTTAACAAAATTAGCTATTTTATTTTAAAATGTTTTAGCATGTTGGTTAAAAAACTAAAGTTGGCCCCCCCCCCCCAGTGAAAATAATTGCCCACCCCTGTGCTAGAGCCAAGTCCTGCCCCCTGGTGTGTACACCACACATTACATGCACCTACCTATCAGAGACATGCTGGGAGATTCTTTTTGAGAGCTGACATAGCAGTTTTAGCGTTTGCTCTTGAATCCAAATGACATCTTCCTTCACATCCGGCAGCCATTCCAAAAGTCTAGAAATAGAAAGGCGTGTTTACATAAGTGATCCGTTGACATGTTCTGACTTAGACCAGCGCCTTCTTTGGTCGCTTGGTGGTCTGGACTATCATCAGCCCCCACCCAGTGTACATTCACTTATAGTTCGTTGTTTTGCAGATTGTGTCTCAAAAAACAAACATACTTCAAAGCAGGTTGAAATGGAAAACAGCTGAAAGCAGGTTCAAATGGAAATTAAACAATAGCTAAGAATATGGATATTGTCCTACTAGAAAATACGATGTTCAGAAATTAATATTAATTATTTACAACGCTATACAAACCATTTTTTCCTTACCACGTTGGGTATAGTTTATGTAACAAAATATTTTCCCCAGAAGAACCTTCTGGTGAATGTGACGGTATATGGACACGTACAGTTGAGTGTTCTTCAAATTGCACAGCAGTACCTACCTGACAGATAGTGACAGCATTGACTCCATGGGGAGTGTATATGGAATCATGATCGCTGAAGCCATCCTGACGGGGAGCAGGTTGCCTAGCGACTTTGCCAAACTCCTACTCTCTTTGCAAGCCTCTATTAGAGCTGTGGAAGAAGGTGAAATAAATGGGATTTCTAGCATTAAAGGTCCTAGATTAGATTTCTTAAATATAACAGCAAACAACATAATTTTCTCTATAAAAAGACAGTGGAGTAATTGCATCCTGAGCATAGAATGACATCACGTGTGTTTTGTCATCCAAGCGCCTCCAATCATTGCGTTCATAGCCAGTCAGGCCGCGGCGCGGGTGCGTGGCCCACAAAGCATTTGTTTTGGTCTGAGATGCTAGTGCCTAGTGCGACATCTAGTGAATTTGAACCCTATCTTCACAGATCTGCCGGGATCTGGATGAATCCCAAATAACTGAACCTTCCTCTAGAAGTCATGGTTGCAAAAAGGTATCACAATTCTTGGGGACTTGTATCAAGATGAAACATTGACATATTCTGAGGCACTTAAACATGAATTCAGTAGTATTAAAACAGTTAAAACACCTTCTAGTACAAACGGTTGGGTCTCCATCAACAGCTTCACCTAGTGTTGACACACTAAAGGAACATTTTACGAAGCTTCTGCCTATTCACACATGCATTGGAATTGCCTAGAAACTCAGGATTTTGGGCACCAATACGTATAATTCTGGAAAATAAATTATTCACATAGATATTTCCATGTCCCCCATCTTATTTATTTTGGGTCAACCCTCTGCATTAAGAGACTCCACCACTCTCAGAATGGGCCCAGACTGCTCTTATGTTATGTTCAAAGCAGGCACCAGCACCATCTTTGTGGCACACTTGTCTCGGGCTGCAGGCTGTCCTAGAACAACTGCATCATACAAGCTGCTTGATCACGTAGAGGAGTATCACTTGAAATGGGGGCAGTACCACTTTTACATATTGAGCGTTTAATGGTGTTGTCAGCTCACTTATGGCAGTAATCATTTTCATTCATAAATCTGGTTGTAGTTATAGTTTCCATTATATGTTCCATGTTAATTTGTTATTGCCAAATGTGATTGGAATACTTGTTAAACATGTTCTGTTTAATGAAAAAACAAAACAAAGTTTGTTCATCGATTTCACTGTTGATATCACTACGGTCACTACCAACATCCTATATGTTCCTGATTATCTTTAGGTCATGGGGCATTCTAAGGATATCTTGTTGCAACAATTTAGCCTATGTTTTTTGGTAGTTTAAAAATATTTTTAAATATGCATAACCTTAGCTACACAGCATCACAATGGTATCAACTAATAAGGTTAAAATTGACATAACAGTTTAGCAAAAATGTAGTAGCCATAGAGTATAGCCTACCTACTGCTCACGTAACAATTTGTAACCGTCCTCTGAAGTTAACCCTTTAGGCTTGGACGCCAGATTTCTCTACAGAATGACCAGGAAAATGTTAAAATGTGCATAAGTGATGTACAAAATAAATGTGGCCTATGTGTACATTTTATATTGTTAACTAGCCTATAAAAATAGCCATAAGCTTCACGATCAAATAGTTTAATTTAACCAACCATTGTATTTATTGTTTTGTTATTTATATAGTATTTACTATTTATAACAATATGAAAATCTATTTTTTTTAGAAATGTAGTTTGTTCGAGATGTAGGCCAAAGGTACCGTACGTTGTGTAAATACTGCCATCATGTGGATGACTGAAAAATCATAATGAGAAAGCGCTACAAAACCATGCACACATCAGGTCCCGCCTCAAATTGAAACTTTGGCGGGGTCGATACGGGGACGAACGTTTTAATTCACATAACATATCAGATGGGAGGAGATTTTCTTTCAACCGAGTAATGTACAGCCACCGGCGCATTAAGAAATAGACATTTAACAACAAATGGTGAGGTCAATATTTATTTTGCTTCGGCGGCATACGGAAGTAAAATAGCACACTTCAGTTTGGACGAGTTAGGCTGTCATCTATACATAAATCAAGTAAAGTTAATTTGGAGTTTTATCGTCAATGTACTATTTAAACTTTGTTGCAGAATGTGTAATACTAAGCTGAACTACCGTACTAAGTCAGTACTAGAGTACGGTAACCAGCGTTTAAACAGCCACACGCAGTCAGACATAACAGTACTGCTGTAGCATGTCATTGCTTGCATATTCTTTGGAATTATGCATAATACACAAGACAGCATGTTCAGAACTACGCTCTGACCATGTCAGAAATCCGTGGGACCATTTTTGGCTGTTTAATGAGAAAACAATAAACTACTAATCAAAGTGTGACATCTAGTGGCAGAAGGTCATATAGCATCACTTTAGTATTTGCTGTTACCTTCGTGGAGTCTGGGTGGTAGGTGATCAAAGACATGGTCCTCTAAAGAGGAGCTGCAGTGAACCACCACTGCGCTGCCTGCTACAGGTGGTGGTTGAGCTTCTCCTTCACAATCAACACTTAAACGGTCACCTTCGTAATCCTCTTCTGCATTATTGTCATTGTTGGCCACCAGGGTTCTATAAGGGTCGTTGATGATCAGCAATCCTGAACACGAATAGGGAATTCTTGTAAGAATTCATAGGGAATTCATTTATTGGTTAATTTAAGTATTCAAATAAATAAAATAAATAAGTATAAAGCAATTGATAACATTATGAAATTATGTGAAGACGTATGGGGCACCAGAGAGCTGATCACATTTTTTAATGCAGTGCATCCATTGGATGGCACAAACGGGTAACTCTAATTTCTTACAAACAGGAACCTCTAATGTCTTATTATTCTGAACAAACAGTGTTTTTATCAAGTATCGTCCAGAAGTGTCGTTTCCTACCAGATTAACTATCAACAGATGATACAAAAGCTTTGGGTAAAGACAGCATGATCATAGATTCTTACCATTTCGCTTTAAGAAGATGAGAGCATCTTTGTATCCCTGTTTACACATGGTCTTCATGATCTGCACACAAAAGAAACAACCACACAATGTAGCCGATTCAGTCATTAATGGCTTCATCGCAGTGTGTTGGCACTGTATGCTTGAAAAGCAGTAACCCACCATTGGGTCTGGAGGGAAAAGTGCTCTGGAGACCCTGTAGAGATTAGTGAGAGTGAACTGGATGCTGGTGTTAGTGAAGCGCAGCTCGTGGATGTTGGTGGAAGTGTCTCTGGGACATATGTCGCTCTCCCCAGAGAATGGCGACACAGAGATTGTATTTTTCAGCTCATACAGAGGCAGGTTGTCTGAGATGCCTCCGTCAACGTATCTCTGCATGACATAAGGACAAAGACAAGTCAATTACTGTTTACATATTTGAGGCATTGCACACATGACCTCAAACAGCATGTGTGAAATCAGGCTAACACAGTCACGTTTAATAACTGGCAGATTTACTGAAAACACATATGGGTCACAAGCCACACACACACGCACACACACACACACACACACACACACACCAAAGAGAAGTATAACATTGCGCAATGTTCTTGGAAATATTTGGTGCCACACGTCAAATAGAAAAAAACAGCACAATTGGCTTCCACTATGAGAACTTCAACTAAATCTTCTGTTGCCAAATGTGCAGTTAACAGCAAACACATTCCTAAGATAAGCAGGGTTCTACTTCCACATATTGAAGGAAAATACTGTTCAAGATTTAGGTTTCTAAGTGTCCTCGGGGCAAGGAAAATGTAAACAATTGCAAGGATATTTCTGTTATTAAAATGGTGCATCTAACATTTTTTGTATCCATCTAAAACGATGGAAATTGGTTTCATGAAATTGGGAATCAGTGTGGCAGAAGCAGTCCTGTCAGGGTAAGTTGACCTTAGTCGAGGGGCAGATTGAGCCCAACAATTTGACTGTTCTAGTAAACATAACATACTTAAGTACTCTAGTGCAGGGGTTCTCAAACTTTTCAGGTCGCGACCCCCCAAAATAGCAGTGCCAGAGACTCGCGACCCCTGCTATCCCAAGAGGTTAATAGAAGAATAGCCATAATAATATTTGATAGTATTTTAAAACAGGTTAGTAGCAGAATACATCAAAGTAATGTATAAACTGTACTACTACTAACAAATATGGCTAAACTATACCATTTTTAATAATTTAGGTTCTGAAAATCACTTAATTTAAGTTCTGAAAATCACCTTGTGACCCCCTCCTCTGTCACTCGCGACCACCCGGGGGGTCCCGACCCCCAGTTTGAGAACCACTGCTCTAGTGTATTTTAAAAGTTACTTTTAACCACATAAAGCCAAATACACAACACTCATACACCCAGTGGAATATATTACCCTTCTAATAAAATACTACTAGCCTACAAGAATAGAATTTAGTGATACAAAGCAAGCAAAAGTACAACATCAGATTTAGATCATGATAGGAATGTGTTGTCCAACAAATAAAATATGATATATAATTTAATAACATCACTAACCTCGCCTTGTAGCATAGGGGGAATAATGCCACAATATACAGGAACGTAAGCACTGCACACACATGCCTGTGTTGGAGACAAGTGAATTAAATATTACATATACATACATACATACACACACACACCATCTTTTTACTTCACTTAATGGGTAAAGATTCACACAATCGTGGCGCTCACCTGCACCACCTCCTCCTTGCTGTTATAGTGGGTCACCAACACATTCTCTCCATCTGCCACGCGAGTGAGAGAAATTCCTAAGCGCCCCGTGGCCCGCTGGTGAGCATCAGAAGGCAGGGTGCGATGCATCGCATAACGCAGTACCTTCACCAAGTTGAAGGAAGGATGCATCGGTCCCAAGACCCGTTTCCTGGCCTCTTTTGCAATATCAATAAAGCTTGCACCCGTTTCTCCTGATGATACAATTGTTCACCATGTGTGATTAGCACTCTAGAAATCAGTAAACGGGCTTTAAATTATAACAACGGTACATACCGAGACATACACCAGTGACCAAGGCAGTAGCGGTAATAGCGCCGGCAGAAGCGCCGTAAATGTGCTGAGCGTTTTCCACAAGAAAGGGAGCATGCTCCATTAAGCAACTCGCAACTCCCACGTGGTAAATGCCCAAGAAGCCACAACCTGCGAAAGATATGCTCCACGGCGAGTCTAAAGAAAACATACTGGCGACCGTTTGGCTACAAACGTCCCAGTTGCCGTGTCGCTCCTTCAGATTCTTTGAATTCCTCTTCACCTACAGTATTTGTTGTTGCATGTGTTTGCCCATGCAGTGGATGTCGTGTGTTTGTTTGCCCATTAAGTGGATGTCGTTGACTACAAGTACAGCTACAGCTAAGCTAATGCTGTTTAAGCGTGAGGCTTCAGAAATGTGGGCTTCCGTTAGGCTATCATAACTTTAGTCATCGTATAATGAGACTAGCTCTGTGAGAAACACCCAATTTATAGCAGACCAACATACACACCGAGTGTCCATGAGTCATAAGCGAATGTGTTGTCAACATCTCTGCCAAAGCCATGCTTATCTCGGTATTGGTCCCAAAATTTTCAGAAGCGCTGGCAGGAGGATTCCCGGGAGGCGGGAGCGCAGCATTGAGCAAAATGGCCAATCGGGATGACATAGCAGAAACACCCGTCAAATCACTTAGCGTTGTATTTCGGTGACCTCTTCCTCACCCTATTGACGACCAAATGTTTTCTCAGTGGTTCTCCCAAGAGAATAAACACACAGGCTATAGTTTACCAGTTTATTTTATTTTTTGTTGGCAGATTTATGCGCAAAGCATTTTGACATTGTTTTAGAATTATGCAAGGATGATCGCTATATTATTCTCAAAGCCTATTTTAGGCTACAGTAGCCATTTTGCACATTGTATCCTAGGTCTACTCAGCATCTATTAAACTTCGTTTACAGTATATTTTCCATATTATAATAATCAATAAATGGGCCTACAGGATGTCCAAGTGTGCATGTTTACAAAGTGCTAGGAAATGATAAAGAAAATCAATTGTCGACTGTTCGATTTCACTGTTGATATCACTACGGTCACTACCAACAACATCCTATATGTTCCTGATTCTATTTAGGTCATGGGGCATTCAGTGGATATCTTGTAACAATTTATCCTATGTTTTCTTTTTTTTTTGTAGTTTTAAAATATTTTAAAATAGGCATAATCTTAGCAACAGTGTCACATCTTCGCGACGTTATCAACTAATAAAGTTAAAATTTACATTTAACAGTCTTGCTAAAATGTAGCCATAGCCTACCTACTGCTCACGTAACAATTTGTAACTGTCCTCTGAAGTTAACCCTTTAGGCTGGGACGCCAAATTTATCTACAGAATGACCAGGAACATGTTAAAATGTGCATAATTGATGTACAGAATAAATATGGCCTATATGTACATTTTACATTGTTGACTAGCCTATAAAAATAGCCAAAAGCTTCACGATCACATAGTTTCGTTTAACCAACCATTGTATTTGTTGTTTTATTGTTTATATAGTATTTACTATTTGCATTACTGTTTATGATCATATGAATTACACTATTGTTTTAGAATTGTAGTTTGTTCGAGATGTAGGCCAAAGGTACCGTACGTTGTGTAAATACTGCCATCATGTGGATGACTGAAAAATC
>JAODTR010061434.1:0-16838 GCA_025399935.1 Amblyopsis rosae
TCTCTCTCTCTCTCTCTCTCTCTCTCTCTCTCTCTCTCTCTCTCTCTCTCTCTCTCTCTCTCTCTCTCCCTCCCTCCGGGTCTGTTTGCATCTTTATGGAAATCACCCGTCAATAGGAAATAAAGGCTCAGGCATACTTCCGGAGAAGCGCGGGCCGCGCGTGTGTTGGAAATGCCCGCTACGGCAACAGATGTCCCACTGAGCTCAGGAATGAGTTCTGGGCGCATTAGAGTAAAATAAATCTCTCTTTCACGTAAAGAAACCGTAGTTATAACGCACGCCAATTCCACAGTATGTTTTTGGAACGCGCCCGCGTTGTGCGAGGTCACGCATTTGGTAGTGCGCTGGGGCCTTAATGCAGCATGTACTCTATTGCAACACACAGGTCTTCCCATCTCTCGGTTCACCACTCACCCGCTCCTCGTGCCGCTTCACTCTGTACTGCTTAAGCTGCTCCTCCAGGCGCCGGCGGGCCTCGTGACGGATCATCTCTTCGTTCTCCATCTCCAGTGATGGCTCTTGGTTAGCTGCAGGGACAGTGTGGAACAGCGGGGAGAGCAAGGTTGCTACTGCTCTACATGACATAAGAGACACTAGAAGGTTTGTTGTTGTTGGCGTTTAATCTCATTCATAAATTATTACTTTGCAATACAATTGGGTTCTATGTGATCTCTTGTATGGATGTAGGGCTGAACGATTAACTGCTTTCAAACCAAAATTTTGATTTGAACCAAGGAATGCGATTTATATGCACATCTTTTCTGTGGCGTCAATGGTTGTATTTGCATGCCGTTCTCATTGTTTGAGGGTAATTCTAACTAGTCAGCACAGTGCTCCTCCTAGGTCTACAAGTCATGCTCTGAAATAAGACTATATTTCTATAGTTGTTGGTGTTTCTATAGTAAGACGTAGCATCTATTGCCGACTCTTACTGAGATTAACAATGTTATGCCAAATGCAAACGGTGAATGTAACTCGGTACCATACAGTAGTCGAACATGCTTCAGGGAAATGAGAACATTACAATCTCAGGCAACTGTGTAAATAACAGCGCACATAACCGGCTTTAGCCAAGTTCGAAAATGTAATCTTTAAGCTTAAACATTGGCTAAACAAAATTCTGAAAATAATAATTATTTTTATTTATTATTTTAGGGATTCTGAAATGCCATTTAGGTGTGCTTGAGCACATCTAAAAAAAAAATCTAAAATTGCCAATGTGCTCCAAAAATGCAATAAATCCATGCTTAAAGAAATGAATACTGTGTATTTATTTATCTTTTAATTTGAATATAGAGCAGTTAATAATTGGATGCCATCTCATGTTAAATCTTAACTTTAATAAAATATCGCAATCACAATATCTGTCAGAAAAATCGCAATTAGATTTTTTTCCAAAATCATTCAGCCCTATATGGATGTGACCTTGTATGACAATGTTGTTATAAGGTTGTTAGGGTTAGATCAAAGCGACGTGCAAGGTGCAAACTGATCCTTGGCTGTAACAGTCAACAAATAGGTAGGGTTTTAAAATATGCCCAGGGCAGCACAGTAACTGTGTTGTATACATGCAAACCCATTGAATCAACCAGATAGCTTTATATTTAACGATACAAAACAACCTGGTGACACGCCTTGAGTTAAACATTAATAAACATACATTAGGCAGGTCTTTGTCCCCCCCATTAACCACCTATAGTATGTGTTAATCTTAAGGAACATGAAGTGTGGAGGTTTACTTGGGTTGTTTGCATACATTACTGCAGACAATCCTTGCTGTTTGACATGAGTGTAGCCATATGTGGAACTAAATTTTCACAAGGGGTTCACATGAGGATTTGACTGAAGCAACACCATTATCAAATCATGGTTTTTGACTACAAATTAATGAAAATATTTAATAATAACAATAATAATTAAATTATATATTGAAGTTTCAAATAGAAGTCAACCAAATCATACTAATTCACCGTTAAGTGAACTCTGCTCATGTCAACAAGCACACCACATTTCACAACTAGGAAGAAAGAAACGCCATGCCTGACATTCAAATTCCACCAGAACACAACACCACAGGGAGGATTAGTCAAACTAGTGGTCCAAATGAAGCGCCAACATTTACACCTAATCAAGCATCTAAATACCTAGAGACAAACTGCACACACAGAGCAGGCTTGGGGGAAATTAAATTTACAGCATAATTCCACTGAATATTAAGATCAAACACCAGATGCACAGGCAAGGTGAAGAAATAAGGACATCAGCCACTAAATCAAATGATTCCATGACAACGGGGTTAGAGGGAGGCACTCACTGCATACAGATTTATGCTTACACAAATCAGTCTCCTGCATAGGAATACTTAGTCTGAGCGACTGTAACGCGTCGCCCTTGTGAGCCGTGCCCTCAGCACAAGCTCCCTCAGACTTCTCTAGCATCGTAGTGGGGAAAGCAGCCACACCTGGGGAGCATGCTTGGGTCTGGGGCTTGACGGGGGAGCTGCTGTTCTGGGGAGGAGTGGATGGGTGCAGGGGGCCATTCATATGGCTGTGCCCTGCAGCGCCCGCGCCCTCTGACATTCTCTCTCCATTTGGGACTGCATCTGGATTACCAGGACCTGTCCAAAAATAAAGATATGATAAAAAATGGAATAAGTGGAGGGGGTGTTCATAGGGGTTGGATTTCACCACACAATAAAGGAGGTGCGATAGAACTACATTCAACCAGAAGGAAGTTAAGATCTTGTCAGCACGACAATCATTTTCTAAGCAAACAAGCCAAACAGCTTTCTCAAGCTACAATAGCTATTCACTGGGAACTGGAGACGGTAGTTAGCAACAATTCAGTGTGTGTGTCTCTACTGCTGCACCTATTCTTACATTAAGTAGTAAAATTACCACGCTTCGCTTGCAATGCAAACATTACACAAATTACACATGTGATAGGGGCAATGGCCATTTTGAAATGTGGACCTTATACAAAACTACTGTTTGTCTATGAAAATCTTTTAGGGATATTTCTAAAACACTATTAATTTACCACTAGTTTTCACAGCTCAGTCTGTGGCAGAGCATTTAAGCCACACATTTGCTAAAAGTTTTTAGTAGACAATATACAGTGGACTTGATATTGGTGGTTAATATACTAATAAGTGGCCAAGTATCTTAGATCAGACAGCTATCAAATTTCTGCATCACACACCATGTCTCTGCATTCCTATGGCCAGAACACCTTGAAGGATAATGTAGGAGCCACATCTTGTATGGTTTAGCTGTTATTGTTTGTTTATTCTGTTAATTATTATTTGTGCATACGTTACAGCACCAAGTGAGGCTAAATGTACCTTTATAAAGCGGTGATGTTGTATCAGTACAGGTATTGTATGACTGTAGAGGCACAGTTTTTGACCATACCACAAAGGGTTCCCTACGTTACAACATGTAGCAATGTTGGCAAGGTTTGCTCCACGTATGGAGCCCAAGGGACAATATATTTATTATGCACATTGGACTTTGTAATTTTGTCATTTAATTAAGGCATTTCTCAAAACAAAAGACATCGGTGGAAGTAAATGTATTGACAATAACAAAGCAAAAGTGAAAGTGTCAGATAACTCATTGCATTTGCATCCTTAGTGACTTACTGGGCTAGTCATTACAAATGTAATCCATCATGGTATAATATAAATACAAATAATAAACATACACTTACAAACAAATTCAAATGGAATCAACCCACAAAGTAGGAACACTCACCATTATGAACAACTCCTGGTGAAACCGTTGCCATTTCCAGCACTTCTTGCTTCAGTAACTGAGATTCATTGCTTACAGCATCAGCTCCATCTACTTTGCGTTTTAGATATGTATCTTGTGGGTGTGATTCAATCTCCATTTCTATTGCGTCTGTCAGGCTGTTACTTAGAAACTGAACAGACATAGTATTGCTGGTGCCTCCTTGGAAAGAATGTCTCACTCCATCTTCTTAATATTTTAGGTGGAAAGGGAAAATAGTGTCCAGGATCACCTAAGAAGACTGTGCTATAAACACAATGTGAGAAAAATATCACCAGGAAGGCTTTAATTCAAACACTTCTGGTTAAACCTGGGACAAGATATTCCGCAATTTTAACAAACAAATGGACCCTTGTGGAAACATTAGACCTGCACATCTATACTATATTGGGTAACAAAACAGCCCACTTCAACAACTACAAGGGAGTAGTGTAATGCAATTTGCTTGTTGGCAATGGTGGCTGTTAAATGCAGGATAGCGGGGATGACTTAACGACTTGCACCCCGCCTGCGAATTAGCAGGCTAGTAATTCACGTTCAGCCATAACAATTGAGACCTGCTAGTAACTGCATCGCCAGTAATGTATTTAATTGTTGTTAAGCAGACGATGAACAATCATTCATAACACATACAGTAGGCTACACGGGAAATGGCTAGAGGTATCGTACCTGACATGAGTGTGTTATTATTTGTTTAGTTGCCTGTTCAAATAGTAATAAATACATTATGTGTAGGGGTGGGTGGGGATGTATACGGTACTTTCTCTAGATCGATTCGCTAGCTAAGTTCGTGACTCGAATGAAATGTGTTTACAAATAGACCAGGGAGGCTAACCTAGCTAAGAAATTCGAATGCAAAATATTATTATCGTTTATTGGTTTTATTTAAGAATTTCTAGGAAATCAACATTTCGTTGTTTATAATGTAAATACCAAATACGACGTAGACATGAGCCATCGCATGACAATTTCCTGACAAGTGTGAATAAAAAGGCGACATGTATGCTAACCTTTCAAGCTCTTCGCCTTCTTCTACGTGGCTATTTTGTTTCCGTTGCTTTATCTTTCCGGCTGGAAACAGAAACGTCTCAGCTGCTGATTTCTCCGTCAGGAAGAGAAATATAATATTTCGATTTCAGAATACGAAATTAATTCATTTGATATACTAGCCTATTGAAATACTTAAAACCAGATATACTATAATGTATGTATAAATTATAAATTAAGTATATACATTTCTCAAAATGTATCATCATAACTTGAAATGATTGTTCTGGTCTGATAACAATTCGGTGCTACCCTCGTGTGGACAAAAGGTAACACTGCAATGTTTTTAGAAAGGTCTAAGCCCCACGATTTATTATACTTACTAGACTATTATAAGTAGGCTTTCGTTTTATATTCTTACGTTCCAAGTATTTTGGTTCTCTCACATTCTCATACATATATCCTGTATTTCAGCATATCACGCAGAATTATAAATATGATGTAATTGCTTGCAATAGCCTATGACTACTATAATTACTTTTGTGCAGTGTTTGGTCCTCGTTGGATTTTCATATAAACCCTGTGTGCGCAATACAATAGGCTATTGGCAATCTGGCAATCTATATTTTCTCGACCGAATTAACGTGCAATGGGCTATGTAGAGTCAGGTGTTTTAACCATGATGTAGCCTATTATTTTGCGCTCAGAGCAAATCACAAAGCTAAAATGCAGTCAAATACCGCATTAACGCCAAGTTCTAACCACTGTGGTCTTATTGTGTGGATTCGCTTTGCCATGAACGATGGAGGCGCGCTCCCGAGACTTCAGGTGAATGAAGAGAGGGAAGAAGAGCGGGTTACGATTCAGTGTGCTTTGCCTAAAAGGAACAATTAGAGAAAATGAGTTGTGTTACATCGATTGGGGCATATGTTTTTATGATAATGTATCTACTCGTCACGACGGGATGTGTTGCACAGAAAGTAAGTTATATTGTTGTTTATCCTTGATTCACATGTTTTGAAAAGCGCATTGATATCTTCCTCGTCAACTCAGTCTGCTTATGATGTTGCGAAACTTGTGTGGGAGGGAAACAACGTTATGCACGAGCAACAAATAAAATACTGCTTGCATTAAAAATCCTATGCAAACTGGCCCTGAACATTCGCGTAGGAGCTCTCTGAAACATGTTTTGACAAGTCTGAGTCGATCTGCTGTCGATTAACATAACTCATTTTTGATAAGTTCATAATCGTAATATATTTCATAATATAATATTTCTGATCTCAAAGTTCGAGATCAAGTCGACCACAATATCTCATTATCCTATACGTCAAGTTTATAGCCTATTTACTTTTTTGTCATTTGCGAACTGCCATCAGCTGACATGCACGGTCAATGGGTAGGCTTACATTTGTGCATCGAAAAGCGCCAATGGACACTTTCCCCAAAGACTTTCAACTGTGTATTATACTTGTTTTAATAGGCTACTTGTGTTTCTGAGTAGCCTATATAAGAGATATGCGCGCGTAGTCAACATTGCTAAAATGAGAACCACTTGTGATTAATCGTTCTCTCACATGCACGCTGTGGCGATGGTTTATCCTGACATTATGTGGAGCTTATGATCAAAAGCTGACGGTGATCAACAAAGCCTAATATTTTCCCACATAAATGCAGACCGTGAGTGGCTGTTCTTCATTCATTCACTCTTAGTCATAGTCATAGTCATAGTTTTCCCCTTTTGGCATAATGTTAGGCTACTGAGGTGGAATTATCAATAGGCCTAAATTAGGAATTTAAACATAACATTGTTTTAGTACTGTGTAAGAAATAATGTAATCAATTATTATTTTGACAGTTCTTTGTCAAAACACTTTTGTGTAGTTTGTTTGATTTATGACAGTTGGCATAGTTTGCCAGATGGTGTTGATAAATGATAATTTGTCATGCCTAACTGTCATTGGCAGTGTTATTCTTACACATTGTGGAGGAATTAATTTTAAAGAAATTATTATCTCGATGATACATATTAATAATTTTTTTGGATAGCCTAGGATAAACAGCCTAATAATTAATTATAAAACATTGAGAAATAGACTATATGATTATATCATAATTCTAATATTAAATAATCAAATGGTTAGGAGGTAACCTATACACCAAATACTATTTTGCTTAACATGGCTAGAATAAACTGGTGAAATTAAGATGTGTGCTTTGTCTGGAACCTCTTATCTTTTTGGGGTATTTAATGCTTGAAGTCATATTATTTTGGTTTAGAACTACCAACAAATATTGGGAAGGCACATCCTTTTAAAGACGTAGCTGGATGCACAATTCTTTCTGTGTTTCTGGGAGGGAAAAAACGTTTTGCTCTGTGCGTTCTCATCTTTCCTGCACTCAGTCCTTAGATTTTCAATTGGTTCTCAATTTGTTTGTTTTCAAGTAACATCTCACCTTGAATGACAATGACGGTGCCCAAACTTTAAACAGTTACCCTATGAAGGTGTTTGCTATGATGTTTCAAACTGTCAAATCTCGTCATCATCTGCTGATGGAGAATGGTGGACAACAGAAGCCATTGGTATACAGAATTGTTGGCATCCCCAGCTTTAGTTTCTGTGTGAAACATAGGGTGCTCACTATCATTGCAAAGATGGGGCACTGTAAATGATGGCTTTGTCTTCTATTCCCCTTTTGTATTAAGTTGATTTTTGGAACACCGTAAACAAGCTTGGAATTTATTTGATCCCCCCAGAATGCAGGAAGCATTCCCGTTTCTCTGACCACAGCTCAGAGACGTGAATAGTGGAGTGTGGATTAGAACTTTGTTCGTCATTTGGATCGTTGTGTGTGTGTGCTCTGCAAGTAATTGAACATTATGCTGTAACTGCTAAGCATGACAGGATCCCACTGAACTAAGAATATGCTGAACGTCAACACACATGCGCGCGCACACATGCACACACACATGCACACAACTGACAGATAAACATTTCAGTGTGCGTCACTGAGCTGCAATGTGACTTTAAAGGGGATGGGACAGATTGTTGTGGTGAAAGTATGAGAGCGAAATAATTAGCGAGAAATGCCATTCATGTCATGCTACAGGATGAAAAGGACAATTCAAAATGGAATTATAAAAAAACCTTGATGTGTTGAAACACAATGCATAAACACAATGCATGTCATTATTGCCTAGTAAAATTGTAACCTAATTTACAGGCAGTAGCACAGACTATTCCGACCTCGGTATATAATGCAACGGGTCAGTATGACTGTTTCAATAAATACAGATCAGTCCGACAGAGCTTGTCAGAGGTGCTGCTGAGAGACTAATGATTGTGAGTGCAATTACTGAATCAAATTCCCAAAACTGTATATGGTTTCTCCGAGGTGGTTGAAAGCCCCGTGGAGATAAGGTAATGCTTCACCCACAGGGGCTTTAATGAGCAGCAACAGCAGATTTTTTTACAAGAAACATTTTAACAGGTTTGCACCAAAAACAGAGGGAGAGGCGTCTGTCTCCCGTCTGGACAGATTTGCTTGTCTGATCGCCCACCCATCGCATATCTGTGCGAGTTGGAGGACCATTGTAATAATTCCCAACATTCCACATTTCCATGCAGGCCACAGAGAATTTCCTGTCCCCGCATTTGCGACCAGTGAAATAAAATGTGAATTGAATGTTCATAAGATGAATTAAGTTTTTATAAAAGTATTTCATGATGCACTCAGGGATGAAAACACACTGAGCCAGAAACGCCAGGGAACAACAAGGGTGACCCCACAAATGCTGTGCTTTAATCTGGCCAGCGCACATGTTGTTTGTAAACTCACCCTGGGTGAATGCGCAGGCAGTGATATGAGCCCACCAGGAGAGAGGCTGACTTATCACATATGAGATATGTGATAAGTCACAGGCTGGTGCATCAGTTCTCTACACAGCTGTGGATGTGGACATCCAGGATCTTCTGTTTGGCCACAGCATACTGCTTTTGTATATAAAAGTCAAATAGCATGACTGCTACAAATTGCAATGTTCTCTTGTGTCAAATATTTTATTCTATCATTCGCTCAGTTGTTGTACTAGTCTGTTTGAAAGATAAAACATGTAACATGTTTATTATGACAAAAAAGATGGCAAATACCTTCCTGGACCTGTAATGGTCCAATATGAGAAATTGAGGGCAATGATAATGCATCTTTAGTGGAACAGCGCTGTCATTAAGTGCAAGTCTGTGAAGCCGTGTCACTTTTCCCCTGCAGTAAACAGGGCCAGTGAGAATCCCTGCCCCTTTTTGAGGGGCCCGGCCTGGCTGTTTATGAGCAAGTCAGGGGCTGCTTGTGTATGTGAGGGAGAAGGAAAGTGAGAGTGTGCAAGAGCCTCTGTGTGTGTGTGTGTGTGTGTGTGTGTGTGTGTGTGCATGCATGCATGCATGCGTGCATTAATAGCTCAGCCAGAAGCCAGCCTTGATTCCAGAGTTTTCATCTTATTGTCCGTCTGGGTGGTGTAATAATAGTAATAGTAATAATAATAGTAATAATAATAATAATAATAATAATAAAAATATAATTTTATTTATATACCACTTTTCAGACATAATTACAGTTCACAGTGCTTTACAGAGTGGGAATACATTTACAGTTGTGCTTCCTAAGTTCCTAATAACAAATACAGAAATACAGGGTGCAGAGTTTTGAATATGCTATAGTCTGTCAATAGATTTTTTTGGGAGGCCGGTGAACAGCGAAATACAGTAGTCGAGTCGGCTAGATACAAACGTATGATAAGTTTTTTGCATAATTTTGATTTAAAAATTATTGAAATTTAGCTATATTTCTCAGATGAAATAATCATATTTTTCCTAGGAAATAATGAAAACTGACCATTATCTGAAAAGTAATGTTGTTTTTGCTTCAGGACAGTCAAATTTGGATATAGCCTACAGTATATAATTAGTTTATTACAATGTAATCATTTTTTATATTACAAATATTTGTATTCAATACTTTTTTTTTTAAACCATAGTATATCACTCTGAACAGTTTTTTCCAGGCTAAATGTTTTCCAGAAAATTATTTATGAAACTAGTAATGGTCTAAACATTTTTTAAAACTAACCTTCTTGCATTCAATTAAGAGTATGTAAAAAAGAAAGTCTGGTGTGCATTAACTACCAACATAACCACAGAATTCCACGTGGCACGTTATTAGACAGTAAAATGATAAAACGATAACAATGTTCAGGGCCTCTGCATGACAGCAGCTGTTCTGATGAATCATAAGTCATTCCTGTAATTATATGCTCGGTTGAGAGAAACCCCTGTCAGTGTCACAATGGCTTTAGCCGGCTCTTACGTAAAACTTCCAGTTGGCCTTATTATCATCACTTAATTAGAATATTATCTGCCATCTCTTTGGTGGAGTGCCTCAGCACTGCTACTTATTATTTATCCATGAGAAAAGGCTGCCTTGAATAATTAGTTGGCCGCCAATGGAACGGCCTCTGATTTAACACAACTGAGAAGTTTGGCATTATAAGTGTGTCCCATTTCCATTCGACATTGTGGCACTTGGGAGGCCCTTATTGTAACATACATCACACAGCGCACAAGAGACTACTGCGTGGGGGAAATTACGATTTTCTTTCATGCTTTTCATCTAACCAGATTGGAAATGAAGTTGAAGAAAGACCTTGAAATACAGACAGTCATCAATGCTGATTACAACAACGTATACCTCTAGCCCAGATGTACATTATTTATCAAGTTTAAACATAAAAACAATACATTTTTTTATTTAAAAAAGACTGTAGAATTTTGTATTGGCCTATGCTTACACGTTGAACTAAATTTCACCAATATTTGACCTGATTGGTGTGTAGATATGTTTCTTGAGTTCCTTTCCACTTCCTACACAATTTATTTGTTATTGTGGCCTGCCTAAGGCTGTCTAGTTTCATTGACGGACACTAAATCAGACCCCCATTGCTGTGGAGATCACAGCCACATACCCGCAACCACACATTCCAGACCCCCCTGCAAGGTTCAGTTTTCTGTTGCAATGAAGCACCTCAGGGAGAGGTCGGGGGTGGGGGGTGGTTTTGGGCTTAAATTGAATCCGATTAGGATGTGTGAAGTAGATATTTTAAAATTTGGTTTTGTCATTTATTATTTACTTGGTTCTGTACAGTTTCATGTCCTATAATTGATTAGAACATTTAATATTTTACACTTGTGTTTCTCAATGAAAACTACACAGCATCTGTAACAGTGTTTTTAAAAAACATTGATATCTTTACTCCTCAATCAGCGAAGTGTTAATTGAAGGAAAAAATTGGGTGCTATTTTAGACCTGAAATATACACCTTTCAATTGGCAAAAATCATTGTAAAGGAGTATGCCATTTTAATTGTTTCTCAATTGTTGCATCAAAAATTGCTCCAGGGACAATTTAAATGAGATAACATTTTAAAAATGTTTGTCAGCATGCATGTGTGTGGGCGAATGAGTCAGCAAGTTAATCTTAGTGAGTCACACTTTACACACAGAAGGCATATCAGTTTTATCAACTGTATAGAGGACTACACGTCTCAGTAAGATAATTTACGTGTCAAGCATGTAGTCATCTCTTCTATTCAGGACTGGAAAAATACATGTTGATTTAACTAGTTAAACTGCATGAGGAATGCCTTTGATAAATGCATGTGCTTGATGGACGGCATATGGAGCAGCCTCTGTCTCTGTGAAACGTGATTTCTCTTTTGCCCCTGTTGCCTTCTCCCCCTCCTCCCATTCAGACCTCTCCATCACGTTATTGTGCAATTTATTTTGGGGGCCGCCATGGAGCAGTATCCCTTTAGAGCCAGCTTTCATGCTGTGGAGGCCTAGCACCACCGAGGCTGTGGTTACTTACCTGTCTGGTGGTGTGGTCTGTCTGCCTAGCTTATTCTCACAGTCCAGAATCGTGGAAGGAGGAAAGTTCATAAACGTCCGAGACCCCTACAAAGGTCTGATCCTGAGCTCTGTGGCCCAGTCACGCATATGCCTTTGCTTATGGCCCAGGTTCCTTTATCCACACACACACCTGAGAAGAATTATAGCTAGCATGCTTGAAGAAATACCCTCCCCTTCCTTACCCAAGACGGCTTTGATATACGGGTTGAATAGTTCAGCTTTAAGACGGGTTATGTCAAGGATGCCAAAATGATATGCATGGAATGAGTCTGTGTTGTTCCCGGCGATAGGATGTCTATAGGCAAATGTCTATAGGCTAATGTCTATAGGCAAATGGCTATAGGCTAATGGCTATAGGCTAATGGCTATAGGCTAATGACTATAGGCTAATGACTATAGGCTAATGGCTATAGGCTAATAACTATAGGATAATGCTTCCATTTGATTAATGGTCACAGCTCCCTGCTGTGAATTGTCTAACTGCATGTGCGGTTATCTTATTGGATTGTATTGCAGGTCTTTTTTGAATGTGGTGCCAAGGTGGACGTGGTGGATGTCCACGGTCTCATTCTGTCCCCCGGCTTTCCTTCCAACTACTCGTCCGGGACACACTGTGTCTGGCAATTCTTTGTGCCCGTGGACTACCAGCTCATCCTAGAGATATTCGACTTCGACGTGTTTGAGAGCCGCGACTCAGAGTGGCCGAAGTACCCCGGTCTCTCCAGCTCGGAGGGGCAGGAGGCCTTCGCTGCCGACGGCGTGGCCGCAGAAGGAAGGCCTCCGTGGGTTAAAGACGCCACCCCCCCGGGCGAGCAGGATCTGGTGAAGCGAGTGGTGGCGCACAAGGAGTCCACCGAGATGGAGATCGCCAAGCTCTCCAACTCTGCCAAAAGATCCTCCGAGCTGAACGCCACACCTCCCCATTCTCTCCTCCTCCCGCCTGGCTCTCAAGCTCCAGGAGACAAGGTGGCCAACTCTGTCTCCTCCTCCTCCTCCTCCTCCTCTCTCCTCAGGGAGGAGCCCAACCCCCCCACGCCACTGGAGAGTGCCACCAGCGCTCCGCCCCGCCCCACCGACACACCGGCCGCGAGTCCCGATGACCAGCAGGTGGCGTTGGACGCCTGCCCCCACGACGTCCTCTACATCTCCGACCTCATCACCTTCTCCTCGCGGTTCTGCGGCTCCAGGCGGCCCCCCAGCAGCCAGTTGGTGTTCGGCTCCAGCCAGGAGATGGTGGAGGTGATCATGGAGCTCATCACCACCACACACTGGGGCCGTGGCTTCGCCCTGCTCTTCCATTACCACAATCGCACGGAGCCCCGGGGCGAGCTCCAGGCCTACGCCTCCGCGGCCAACAAGGTGGATTCCCTCCTGGCAGCAGTGAGTGGCGCAGCCTTCTTTGCAGTGATCCTCACTAGCGCCCTCTGCGTCATTTTCAGGTAAGTGCAGAAAATAAATCCCTTGGTATGCGGTGTTATGCCAATAAAGTGTTTGTTGTCAACATAATTGGGTGTGCGGCGTATAGGCACCTGTCTGAGAGGTCGTTTATCAGCTAAATGGGTTCTCAGCTGGGCTTTATCCCAGTCATTGGTCTACCTGTAAGTAGGGGCTACTTACTCCTAAATACTTAATGCCTTAATACCTAAGCTTCGTAATTGTACTCGCTCTGCGATGCTTTGGATGAAAGTGCAAGTTTTATAGGCTACTCTGTCAGTGGGATATGACATTTGCTGTTGATTCCTAAGCTTTTTTTTTGTTATTTCTTTTATAAATACAACTACAACCCTTCACAACTTCTCACAAAGGGTCTCATGGGAAAACCAGTCTCACCGTTTTTGCCCAGCAATGAACATGAGTTAGTCTATCAGTAGGTGTATAGACAAACACACCACTGTATTGTGTTGACTCAGCTGGTAGCTATCCCCTGTGATGTGGATGGTCCCTCGGTAATCAGTTGGGTTTGGCTGCAACCACTCAGCAGCGTCCTTGACGTGGGGCATTCTCACATCTTAGAGAACAGGGCATTCAAGGCACAGCACCTGGCATCCATTCCAACGCACAAAACCACAGAGGCTGTATGAAAGTGAATTGGGCGGGGAGATGAAAAGACATGACAGGGAGAGGTACAGTTCAATGTGTCCTCTGCCCTCTGTGCAGATCCTATTGTTTGGGTTTATAGCACAAGTACACCGCATCAAAAGGTGTCATTTACAAGTTTGTTCCCTTTGATTCTCCCCAGAGGACAAATACAGTAACATAAGTGAAGTGAGTTTGTTATACTGTTCAGACATGCACAGTGTAAAAGCTTTATTTTAACCTCTGTAGTTGTTATATATAAAATGTATATGAATAATGGTGTTGTCAAATATATTTGATTGTTCCATATATGCTACAGGCTTGACAGAACTGTGACTACATATCTCCAGCTAATCTGTTGAGCACAGTAACATTGTTGGTCCTCTTTAATGACAGGGACAGTGGAAACACATGTGCCATTAAAAAAAAGTGTATAATTAGCAAGAATAACAACACAACTCATTAGGAAGCCAGGGAATGTGTTGAAATGAAATGCCAAGCTGTTAAGCAGCCTCACCAGTAGTGTTCCTTCCTTTTTTCTCATAAATTCTTCATTAATTTATATCTGTTTGGCAAGAATGGCTGGGAAAAGAATAGCCTGGCAAGCTATAGTAAGTAGCAGCTAAACTTGTGAGGTCTTCTCTCATTTATAGGCGCATTCGAACATTTGTTTTCTCAAATATTAGCACTGGTTGAATGTATTATTCATTGAAATATACAGCAAATGAGACAGCATTGTGAGGACGTTAAGGATGACAATGCAACTGAATGGTTAAAGACATTAAAACAATAGGCTATATCTTGAAAATAAGAATGCGTGTGTGTGTTCCAAAAGTCGCTACATTGCAAAAGCATTAGAAATTTGTCAATAGTGGCTTTAAGATTGTACTGAACTTAATACTGTATACCGTGTGGACCAGAAACCCATATCTGTGAATTCATATACTTGTGGTGAATGTAATAGTGTGGAGCATCCCACACCACAACAGGGCATCTATTGAGAGAAATAGTAAATAGAGAAATATTTTGAGGTTATGGGGGTGGGGGATTGAAAATATCAATATGTCATAAAGCTCACAATCCACTGCCATTGAATGGGATGTGGCTGTGTTTGGCTGAATTCTGAAGTGAATGATTTGGGATGTTCAGTATAGTTACTGCCAAATAAATTGGGACACATTCTGTTACATTTTTCAGATATTTCAGTAATTTAACAACTGAGATTTTGTGGTGATTTATGTTATGTTTTCTAGACCCAAACTATGTCCGAAGAGAGACAATTCCTGCATGTCTAACAATTCTGAGGTAATATATTTTCTTTTATTTATATTAGTTATTTTTTTCTTCCCTAAAATGAATATGAGGAGCAGGTCCTAGTTCTGTCTTCATTTCTTTGGCTGTCATATCTGTCACATTCTCTTTGGAATGGTCAAGAGTAGACATTCCTTCCAAGGCAATACTTGGCCTGTACATTTCCTTCAATAGTATTTGCCAGTGAAGCCAGTGCTTTCCAATGCTGTTATATGCCACCTCCCCCACATACAGTATATTCCCCCCATAAAGGAGTTACTATTCTGAAATTGCTGCAAGAGGATTTCCAGTAGAATACATTTGAATTGTGCCTGCATAATACTTGAAAGATATATTTGAAGAAAAGTGCCCCCCATTGCCTACACTTTCATTAGGAATTTAATGTGTCACTATTTAATTAGATCTGACATCTCTCTTTGTGATTGTTAAATGCCAGCTGAGCTGTTCTGTGGTTCAGTGGAGATTAGCACAGAAAACCACAATGGATAGGGATTCTATTCCCTGGCAGGGACACCTTAAGTCAGTTTGTGTCTTGCACTCCCCGGTGTGTGTATGTGTGTGCGTGCGTGTGTGTCCCCGTTTTATATCCGGGTGGAAAAAACTATATTAGATATTTTAAAAACAAAGAAGGAAAATTCCATAATTGAATAGTGTAATATTGAGTCACCCCAGGGTATTTCTGAACATGTACTGCACACACTGCACATTGAAGGAACAAACATGCACTGTGTTTGATCCGCTGCAGATTCCAGAGGGAGTACAACACAACGAGGTCAATGAGCTGCAAATGGTGGCTTCCAGCCAGGCCTGTCTGCAGATGCATGCAGAGCAGAGCCACAGCCTGACACCCAGAGGTACAGACAGACAGACAGACACTCAGAGGTAGAGACACCCAGATGTAGAGACAGACAGACAGACAGACAGACAGCCTGACACCCAGAGGTAGAGACAGACACACAGCCTGACACCCAGAGGTAGAGACAGACAGACAGACAGACAGACAGACAGACAGACAGACAGACAGACAGCCTGACACCCAGAGGTAGAGACAGACAGACAGACAGACAGACACACACACAGCCTGACACCCAGAGGTAGAGACAGACAGACACACAGCCTGACACCCAGAGGTAGAGACAGACAGACAGACAGACAGACAGACAGACACACAGCCTGACACCCAGAGGTAGAGACAGTGATTTGTGTCCTTTCCAACAAGGTCGGCTAATGATTTAATTCGTCCCTTAATAGGACTTCATGTTTTTGGCATATTCGGGCCACTGTTATGATATTTGCCTCAACGTACGGTAGGAAGGCTCTCATTACAGTATCATAACAATCCTATGGACACACACACACACACACGACTCAATACATTCCATGTTTACTTCAGAAATGTGCTAATGGTGAGGTTGAAAAGCAAAGGGTTGATGGAACATAGTGTGATTTCTCTCCAATTAATAATCTCTATATTATATTATAGACATAGTGCTATCTTGTCTTGCAGTGACAAGATTCTAGAAAGTTTTTAATCCAAGGAAGGACAAGAAACATCAGCTATACTTTAAACCATGCTGTATATTTGTTTATAGTATAGTGTGCTCACAAGTAATGGAAGTGTTTTATTTATCCAAACATCCATCCATCTTCATCCGCTTATCCAGAGTCGGGTCGCGGGGGCAGCAGCTCCAGCAGGGGACCCCAAACCTCC
>JAODTR010061445.1:0-16838 GCA_025399935.1 Amblyopsis rosae
GGGCGCATCCCATAGTGAGACATCTCACTCATGCTACTCAGAGAACCTAGTTACAATGCTAGGGTAACTCTAGTTATACAAAACAATCAATTACAAACAAATGACCCCTGCAGTGTATTTTATACCCTTGTACCCTCAGCATATTGTAGTACAGATATTTATTTTGGCATTCAGTGTGTACAGGTGTATGGTAGCTGTCTAAGTGAGGAGGAACTATAAATAAAATTTGCGGAAAACCCTCCAAGCCATACTGTATATTAGAAGTTTTGGTTTTCTTAACAGTTATACTTCATGAGTATCTTTTTGTGATCTGGTTTGTTTCAGCATATCAAGGTCCTTATATTCTTTTGTAATGTCTCTGAGCATATGCTTAATGGCAGGGTCAGTCATTATTACTTGGAGCTCTGCGGTCCTTCGTAACAATCTGATACTTTTACACAGCCCTGGCTCCGTAAATAGTAACATAAACAAAGTGGAGAACACCGATAGTATCAACAAAGCCGTAGCACTACGCTTTGCTTCACAATGAATTTTGATGTGTGATGCGGCTCCGCAGAGATCGTGGAGGTACTGTTTTGATTTCAGCTCGAAGTTAGCAAAAATTAATGGACATTTTTCTCCCCTGGCCCAAAAAAGTTTGAGAACCCATGATTTAAGGTGTGTTTGTGAGCGTTTATGAACCTGTCATCCCACATGTTTATGTTGTGCTCCCATGATAGGACTGCCTGTTACGCTATTGCTTAGCCAGCCAGACATCTGCTGTCGTTGTTATTTTCCTCTGCACATGAAACATGTTTCCTGGAAAACACTGTTACTCACAAATTCATTCACTTGCTACTAATAAATTGCTCTCAGATTGAGTCAGAGCCATCTCATATCCTCTCTCTCTCTCACTCACACACACACTTTAGTACCAGTTATTGGGGCCCCGGGTAAAATATCCAATGCTGGTTGTGGGAAGCTCATTCAGTACAGTACGTTATGCAGGAAAGGACGTCTTGTGAAGGCTCTTATTAAATGCTTCCTAGACAATTATATTTTGTCACAGCACCTCCAAATAAAGTCACAGGCTCGTAGCGCTTGTTCACTATCGACCTCTTTTATTGTCTGCTCACCCATTAGTCATAAATTAGTCGTAGTCGTCTCTCTCTTTATTGTAAGTATTTTATTAATATATTTAGCCACGGTAGTTGAGATGAAGAAACGTCAGTGTGCACAAGGGAATGGGAAGGATGTCGGAGTAAATGCATGCTTTTGATCTGTGTGAGCACATGCGCACATGACATTCCACAGGCCACGTACAATCACAGATGCAAACTCATCCGGCTCACAAACCTGTGGAATCCACCTCCCCTGCTCCTCTCTTCCGCTCCCCCCCCCCTCCTCCCGCCGACTGTCTGCTCCACTTCCTCCTCCGCGTTCCTGGGCGCTCTCATGCCCTGCATCTGTCCCATTGGGTGTTCATGTTGATGCAACTGTGTCTTATTAGAAGGACATAGGCTCCATTGTGCAAGTTATTGGGATCTGGGTGGTTATGCTAACACCAGTTCCTGCGTGTTCTTTGATGAGGATAAATTAGGAGACGTTGTATCCAAGTTAATAAATCAGCTTTATTGTTAGATTAGAAATACAAGTTGCAGAGCTCTGGTCCACTTCCTTTCCCTGACTGACAACATGCAATATCGGCAGTTCACGAAGTCTGGCCCTGACTGTTTCTCGGCCCATTGGTAATATTCTAGACCATGATTTCCTTATCAGATGTTGATTGTGCGTCTCTCCTAAACCTGGGGCCCCACGTCCGTTCTGTCCTCCTGCTGGGCGTCGTTGCTGGGAAAGATAACTGCGAACACACTGCTGGTTCTTGTACTGTGTCTTGTATTGTTTATGTCGTGTGTTGTTTTTTCCTAGGTTTGGCAAACACTACAATCACTTTTCTTTCCTAATTTGTGCTATAAACATCACTTAAAATGTATCAAATGGTTTTTCAAAACGACATGTCCTTGGTTAACGCCAAGGTCCTGGATCAGTTACCAGGAGCCCTAAATAGCGGGCCTCATATCTGCTGCCTACTGTACACTACAGTATGTCCCTAGTCATCAGCTCTCAGCAGCTGACTTGTTCTCTGTGTATTTCTATTGGCTGTCACCCTGAATTCATTTCAGCAGCGACCTCTGATATTTATACTGGGCCAGTACAAATGGCCGACAGTGGTGCTGATGGACCCCCTCAAAATAAAACCTAGGGTCTCTTTACTGCACCTTAGTCTGTTTAACTTGGAGGTGGGCGATATGGCATGTATACACATAGTTTTCTATTTCTTCGGATAACTCAACAATATTTAATATTTCTGTTGAGGTGAGGTGACAGGCTTCGTTAGCGCTTCTTCTTGTGCAGACGCGCTGCCTATCCCTTGTTTTTAAGTTGACGTCTCTCCTTAAACGTTTCCATACTACTTAATATCTCTTTGCAAGTGATAATTATTGCCCCCACCCTCCCACATTATTCTACCAGCTACAATTGACTACAGATTCCAGATTATGAGACATGCAGTGTGATATGTGACATGGGCTCTGAATGAACACACACCGCAAATCACAACACCACACGCGGTTCATTTAGCATTCTTCTGTGTACCTCTTACCCATCATGCTTTGCTTTCCACATTGTATTGTTGGAGCTAATGCCTTCACAAAGACTACCCATTTCAGATAGGAACAGACGCGTGTGTGTATGCAGGCACAAACCCCACAATAAATACATGCATGCACGCACACACACACGCACACACACACTCGCAGATGAACATTATTCACACAAAGACGTGTGCACACACCCAGATGCACACTTAACACACGCCGTGGTGGCTTGTCAGGCTAGCGGTGAGCCATCTGGACTCACTGGAGTGGAGACACAGAGAAGGCCACATCCATATGTATTAATGTACATGAACAACTATGTCTGGTGGTCTACTGTGGTCAGCCCTAGCTCTTCTGGTCAGTCTCCAAAGAGGAATTTCATTGACATGTTATATTGACTTAGTTTTGACAGCTTTTGTTTTCGTGTGCAGGAGCAATCGTTGCTTTATACTTTATACATTCTTGTATTTTTCAAAAGAGTTTAAAAGGCTATATGGAAAAAGAAGATTGTTACATTTTACCAGTGATTTCACCTTGTTGTTGTGTTGTAACATGGTTTGGTAATCTGTAAGGAAAGCTCATAAATAGAGCAGGAACAATAAGTGTTGAGCCTCCATCACGAATGGCGCTCATAACCTCCACAATGAGCATGTATTAATGCTGCCATCTGGAAGAAGGTATAGCTTGCCATTGCCAAACAGTAGATCTAACAGATAACACTGTCCATCAATATAATGAGCGGCATGGCGCTGTGCTTGTTAGCAGTGGTCGCCAGCTGTTGCAGGCATGCAGCCATTGTATTGCCTGGCTGCTATTTTGTACAATAGCAGCCACACATTTGACAGTATAATCAATGTGTGTGTATGTGTGTGTGTGTGTGAGATAGTCACGTCCGAGACAGATCTCAAAAGAGGCTAAAAAACTAAGATAACTAAATTACAGTGTCACAATATTTGTATGCACAATATAGCATTACCTAATGAAAGCGACTTTTGTTTCAGTGACAGTAATTATCTTGGTAATTGATGAATACAAACCACCGTAGGTTCCGGAGCTATGGTTCAAATAAAACACTGCAGCAGGGGCTAAAACGTGGTGTGTAGCAGTCAGAAGATGGAATAACTATAGCAGCTGGAGGGCTGGTGTAAGATACACAACCACGGGACACAAAGAACATGAATTACTGAGTAATCACATGTTGTTTTTCCCTCTTTCTGGCAGTATTTTCATAGTTTGGCATTTTCCATGTAATGCCATATTCAGTGTGTTGTCAACTTTATAATGAGAGACTGTCAGAGTGAGAATGTCGTTTAGTTTATGCAACGTGTGGAATTTTGCATGCACATCTGTTTTGTTATAGTCCTTGTTTCTGTGCGTGTGCACGTGTGTGTGTGTGTGTGTGTGTGTGTGTGTGTGCGTGTGTGTGTGTGTGTGTGCTGCAGGACCATAGTCCAAAGCTAACAGCCCATTGCTCAGAAATCCGGGAAGTGCGTCGCTGCAACCGCCTGGAAATGCCAGACAACATCAACACGTTTGTGCTAAAGGTACATACACGTTTTATTATTAACTACTTTAATAACGTGACACAGGAGTTAGCCTTGTGTGCGCGCGGACTCTAAATTAAAGAGACCTTGAGCCGTTTTCAGGTAGTGCCCGCCTCTTTTTAAGATGAAAGGTGTGTGTGCGGTTCTCACCCCACCCGGGAAGGGAGGGGTGTGTCTGTAATTATCAGGCACACACCCCAGATTCCCAGCGATATGATTGGCTCACACTGTAATGCATTGTTCCCTTTTTTGCTTTCATCATGTCAGCTATCCACGCAGAGTTACAGTGTAGTGTAAAGTGCTTTTTCAGTTATCATGTTAACAGACAGGCAAACCAAGACATGAGCTATGACATCTGAATTCCTCTCTGTGCCTTCAGGTTAATTGCTATCCAGGCAGTCTGATATTTGAGACTGAGAATGACCAGCAGGTCAGCTCTTGGACCACAGAGCTAAAAGAATGCATCAGCAACAGGTGAGAGAGACGTGCACAGAACACAACCTTGAATGTGCACACCCACACACACACACACACACACACACACACTGGCTCAGTCAGCTTAAATGTCCACATCAAAGTAGCCTTGCATGTTTTAAAGCAAACTCAAAGCCTATGGGGTTCGTTTGGGCCGTTTTAGAGAGTGTAATGCCGGTTTAAACCACAAGGGGCGTTTCAAGACACAAATAGAGGAGGGTCTTTTTTAAAGGATGCTGCGGCCTTCCCTGTGAAGCTTCCAGCGCTCCTCTAATTCAGGAATGGAAATGGTATATATATATATATATATATATATATACACAATATATACACAAATGCACACACACACGCACACAGTTCCAAGTTCAAGTGCAAACCATTTCTATGGTTAGAAATAATCATGTTCATATTTACACTAGGATAAGTGTGACATGTGTAGTGTATAATGTTGTTTAATAAAACAAACATGACAGCATACCACTATCTATAATGAATTACAAACCTTTGTTACTCATCGCATTACGTTAAGTGTGATGTTATGTCTTCATTTAATGGGATGGTTTATAGGCCTACAGATATAACATCGACTCCCAAAGCTAGAAAAGTTTCCCCAGGTGTAACACTGGATAGTTGACTGGATAAATTATCTGAGAGCATAATGGCTAGTTCCTCATGCAATATTGATGGAATATAATGATATATTCACATATATAAGTTTGTGCGTGCGTGTGCATATGTGTGTTTGTGTTTGACCTGGCCAACATGTTTCTGGAGTTTTCTGTGTTGTTTGTATATTGCATTTTTATGCATTGGTGCCGCACTGTAAACGAAAGTATGTGGGGGAGGCTTGAGTCTCAGTGGGCGAATATCAGGACCGTTTCTACAGCTGTCTGGAGTGCTCTTATACACACACACACACACAGACCCACACAGCATGACTTCCTAGAAATTATGATTGGAAGAGCATGAATGTGTAGGTCTTGCACTGCACACACACCCTGACAACACTAGAGCAGTGAGCATTCAGTTATTCAGTTTAAATATGCTCAGGATAGCATTATAACATTAAGGGAATGATGCCCTATGTTGGACAGTCTTTTCTAAATGCTCGTTTATTGCTGCATTTCATTCAGTTTGTATGGGTCCTAACCATAGGTCATAACTCTTCTGCTAAATCTGACCTCTGATTCACAGATCAAATTCAGCTTGTTTGCTGTACGTGTGTGTGTGTGTGCGTGCGTGCATGCATGCATGCATGCATGTGTATTTGCCCAAAAGGAAGAGATGAGTGTTTTATTTGTTTCATTCTGTGGACATGTGGAACTGAATATGTATGAGGAGAGACCCATGCAAATATCTATCTATCTATCTATCTATCTATCTATCTATCTATCTGTCTATCTGTGTAAGGAGAAAGGCTTGTCTTCCTGTTATTCAGAATTCTGCGAACTTAAGTCAGCATTTTAACAGGATTTGTTCTGGCCTCACTTCTATAACCTTCCCCTTTTCTTCAGTGGGTGTGTGTGTGTGTGTGTGTGTGTGTGTGTGTGTGTGTGTGTGTATTCTGTTAGCAAGTCTTGCATGTGTGGGTGTTAACATCCAGTATGTGTTAGTTCTGTGTGAGCAGAGTGCAGCAGAGCAGTGGGGTTTTAGTTCTGGTTTTAAGTGGACTCGCTTCCCGTCTCTCTCGCCCAGCCCCTTTGTGCTTCTCCAGACCGCCGTCTCCTCCAGGCAGAAACTGGCTTCTCACTAACGCTTCTTTGGCCTCACTTATTTGTGTTTTTCCCTGTTTAAGGAACTGATACAACTCAGGTCCCCTGATGCAGAGTGTTGTGCTGCACTGCACAGAAATGTGATGTAGATACAGTATGTCGGCGATCCTCATTTGCATCTTAATAGTTCTTTCGACTTCTTAGGACCTCTCTCTAGACGTTAGTCAAAATGTGCTAGCAGGTTTTAGAAAACAGTCATTTTATTATTTTGTAAAAGAGGAATTTGAATTGCAAAATGATAGCAGTGCCACAAACAACATTGTATTATCAGTTACTTGGTACAGTAGCCTTGTGAGTCCATCCTGATCTTACAAAGCTCCAATTTCATTTTGATTTGCATTTGCAATCATCAGTCGGGACCCCTTCAACTCAAATGTGTTTGTCATAAAAGAAATTTCAATCAAACTGGACACACTTTTATCTCAGTATGTTTAAAATCAGCCAGAGCGCTGGTGGAAAACAAAACATAAACTTCAGCTGGTGACTGATTGGCCTGTTTGTTTTCCACACGGTCAACAAACACCTTTTGCATTGAGGGGTTGCAGACTGATAGAAACTGAAATAGAAGCTTGTGAGATCAGGATGGCCTCACGAGCGAGTCTAGGAGTACAGTGCAAAACAATGAAATACAATTGAATATGAATAATACTACATTCCAGTGTCATTTTTAGATAAACTGACAGTGTTCCTTCTCTGGTTTACCTGACTAACAGTAGTTGAGCCTACATATACCATTTCTATAACATGTTTCATCCTTGGTTATACCCTATAAGGGCTGGCAGTGGTGATCTGGAGCCCCTCAGCTCCCCAGTTGACAACTCTGCTCCAGCCAATTGCAGAGGGAGCTCAGAGACAGGGAGTCAGGGTGAGTAGCATCTGGGTAAACTTGACATTTCTCATTTGTCTGAACTGCAAACTAAAAGCACGCAATTTACAAATAGTGCCACATTTTAGTCCTTGAGGTCAGTTCCTGAATGAGATCAGCCCCTGAGAAAGCTCCACTCACTTCCGCAGCAACAGTCCGCCAACTACAGTAATTTGGGAGGCTTTTGTATTCCATATTATTGTTTTCTTATTACCACATATTAAATGCTATCAATCCACTTTAGTAGGCATTTCGTAGGGATACAATATTCACTCATTGGAATCAGCCATGGGCATGTATTACCAAGTGCATCATATAAAACCTTTAAGTTAACATTGATCACGCTGTATTCACAACATTTGTCCCTTTCCTCTCTCCTTCCAATACAGCTCCAGGCTCGACGACCTTCACCCAGCCAGAGCAGGTGTACCACAAGACGGACCACTTCCTGCGCTCCTACCCATGGTTCCATGGGCCCATCTCGCGCGTCAGGGCAACCCATCTGGTGCAGAGCTCTGGTCTGGATGGACACGGGGTGTTCCTGGTCCGGCAGAGTGAGACGCGTCGGGGAGACTACGTGCTCACGTTCAACTACCAAGGAAAGGCAAAAGTATGTTGTTTAAATGGCCTGGTGAGAAGTTGCCCCTGTAGAGCTGCGTTTAATGGTCTCTCTGTCGGTGAGCCATATTTAGAAGGAAATCACGGACTGCTACACCAGTGGAATCGGGTGTGAAGCAGGGAGACATTTAAAACACGCAGGGCAGTAGATCTTCAGGACTAGGGTTGGGAAACAGTGGTGTAGAACATTATACATATACAAAAAAAGTATATATATATATATATAAATATTAGGGCTGGCCCCAAATATTTGATTATTCGAGTATTCGTTCGTTGGGTATGTATTCGATTTAAATATTGGGATTTGAGTATTAGTTTTTTCACATTATGCATGCATGTTTTCCCATTAATCCCTACTGTCTCCATATAAACCAACATGTTGAAATGTAATTGCCTGCCCTACACTGTGTCATCAACACAATTGATTGCAATTGGCTCGGTTTGTAAGAACAGAGTGGGGCTATTCATTCAACACACACTCTTATTGGCTAATACTCTGACTGGCTCAATTGACGTGTCAATCAAAGTGCATGGCTGTGTTTACATGTGTGCCTACTGAAGCTAGGAATCGAAGATTACTTCTGTTATACTTCGTAAATATAGTTGAGCGTTTTTAATGTTTTTTTCTTTTGAGAGAGTATTCGAATACTTGTTCGGAAATACCATCAAGTATTCGAAACCTGTAAAATATATATGTGTGTGTGTGTGTGTTTATTGAGTATGTTGTTTCACTCTGTAAGAATTACCTCTTTTTGAGCCTGCTCATCACCCCAACTCCCCCCTGCCTGAGTGTTATGTCAGTGCTAAGCCCCGCCTCTCCACTGTGCCCTCTCTGCAGCACCTGCGTCTGTCCCTGACAGACTGGGGTCAGTGCCGGGTGCAGCACCTGCGCTTCCACACGGTGATGGACATGCTGAGTCACTTCCGCCTGTCCCCCATCCCGCTGGAGTGTGGCGCGGCGGGCGACGTCACCCTAACCAGCTACGTGGTGGCCGGCTCCAGCCAGTCACCACAAGGTACAGCCCTGCCCCAGAGCGCCCCCTAGCAGCACGCGGCAGCAGCATGAGCCGGCTGCCGTATGTGGTCCACGGAAAAGTTCGATATTGAATTGAGTTACCACGTACTTGCTGTAGGGGTCGCCAAAATCAATCATGCGTTGGAAAATGACTTGAATGTCCTCGAATGAAGCTTTAGGAACACTAAAGAGCAAAATAGTGATTATGCTTCATCGTATTACTATGGAGACGATGTTTGCAAACGCAGTATTGTCTTGTGTGTGTGTGTGTGTGTGTGTGCGTGCATGAATTGCCACAGAGCAGCTCTGCCACTCGGCAGCATGTCTTAAGTGTCCTGTGTGGTCGTATGTCCCCAGGGCAGCTCTTGCTGGTTCCATTCTCCCTGCATCGGTGGAGCTCCGAGCCCAGATTGGCCCTCTGCAGCCTGCCCAGCTGCTCCAGCCTGCTCCCCCCTTCCTCCTCCTCCTCCTCGTCCTCCTCCGCCACCCTGGCCCCCGCCACCTCCTCTTCCGCTCTGGGCCCCGCCTCCCGCCTGGGCCCTCATCCGCTGCCCCGCTTGGCCCCGGAGCTCCCGGCCGCGGCCCCCCTGCGACGGAGCGAGTCCGTCGGGAGGAGGCCCCTCCTCCTCCGCCACCCCCACCCGAGCCTCTTCCCGCAGCGCGACTCGGACTACGAACTGGAGCCAGAGCGGGGCGGCCGCAAACGCGCCAAAGACAACCAGTACATCTTCCTCTGACATGCTGGGCTAGAGGGAGACCCCCCCTGCTAACACACATGCTAGTAGCACACATGCTAGCAAACAAGCCCCATATATACCACATAGATGTGGTTCCACGTGCCATGCACGCCTTGTGATCAGACAGACTTGAGCGGTGTCCATCACAATGACAATCACCCCGTTCCCCCCCTCCCTCCCTCCCTCGCGTGTCCACAATGAATGTATTTTGGGGAATTTTATAATAGTGTTGGTAAGAATAATTGCAGTTGTTTTTTTTTATGACGTTGACGTTTTGTGTGGAAGAGAGCACCTGGGCTGAGACAAATGTTTGGCACCGCTGGTTGCTCACATGCCACCACGCTTCGGTTTGCACACAGCCTGAGGAGTGCCTGCAGATTCACCCACCCTTACATTTTGGGTCAATTGCTAATGATTTAAGTACATTGCACTGCATTGATCCTGCAATATTAACATACTGTATGTATGTTTTAGGCTATGTAGAACCACATATATTGAAATGTAGGCCTACTTCATATTATGACAATTCAGGATAGCAACACAATTGTTTAGAATATGTTTGACAACAGTAGGATCAATCAAATTGTGAGGCAAATGGCTATGAATTATATTGTTGTCTGCAAACACGCTTCAGAAACGCTACGCATAGATGAAATGTGTGCACGTGCTCATTGATTAATGTGGGAGTGGCCTGAAAGCAGGTTGTGTGCAACAGGCTGTTGACTTCTTTGACACTTTAACGAAGCCAGTGGTGGAAAAAACACAGTGGAAAATAATTGAATGGAATCAGTTGCTCATTTCCAACCTTGGGCAGATATTTGTTTTGCCAAGGTGTGCCGTCCTCACTCAGACAGGGCAAGAGAGGGCATCTATTCCCTACTCTTCGCCTTCTCACACCAGATGCTCAAAGCATCGCAATGTTAAAAATTCTACCTATTCTCTTTCCCTAAAACACAAAGTATAAATACATACTCTAAAAATAAATACTAATAATAAATACTCTCCGTTTCAGAGTGTGTGTAAAATGTACTTTCTCCTGCACATTTTCATGTATTTAAAATGCACACTGTGCTTTTTAGTGTACTTTTGAAACTATGCAGTCTTTATATACAGATTATTTTTAATAGGAAAAATATATATTTACATTGTTTGCGTGAAGTCTTAGAGTAAAGGCACACTCCTAATCTCCAGAACCCAATGTATTCAGCACAGATTGTTGGAAGCAAAGCTGTGCATGTGTGGGAGCGGGTTTCCTCTCTGAATTTTGAAGAAAAAATCATAAAGAAAAACTATAGGTGATGGGAGTGCGAGCCCCTCCCACACTTGAGGGAAGAGTTTATTCTGGATTCTTGGGGGGGGGTGCTCCTTTCAGCACTGCTCTGATAACCACACTTTAGCTTAAGCCTTTACATAGAACCATGTAAAAACCTTCCAGATCAGCAAGCCTCTAGCTAGACAATGAAAAGCATAGCTTCTTGTGTTGTGTGTGTCTGTGTTTGTAACCTTTTTAATACAAATTTAAAGATGTCATTGAAGCCAGTTGGAAATGAATGAAAATACAGCCACGTGGCACCAGGAGTAACTCAGAGACACTCAAATGCATTAATTTAACAAGACAAGCAGGGATGGGACAAATTCTGCGCCTAGAGTCCTAGTAATTTATAGACCAAGGTTGGTACTTGCCACCAATTCAGGCAATTGTAAAAGCCGCTTCTGTGATTTACCTCATCTTATCTGAATCTCTTTCACATGTGGCTTGATATCCTTCCAGTATGAGCTGGCAAGCTTCACATTCAGTTTCACTCTGCTTGTCTGGATTCACTCAGGTTGTGGTATAGGCAGTGCCAGTAGGTGCAAATCATTATTAGCTGGCAATTGGCCTACCTGCAACAAATCAAAACATAAACAGGATAGGGATGTTTGAACACAGGCACTTCTTGCTGTGGTCATCAGCAAAACTACTTAACTGGACATTTTATGGTCTTCGAATGATTTTCTATTGAATGAATCCAGACTGATTATCAGAGTGAAACTGATGCTTATGAGATCAGCATGGTGTCACAAAGCTAAAAGCTTGAAGGGCTGGAAAGTAAAATCCAACATGGAAATATTTCCACCCTTCTATGTTTTACCTGTTAGGGTATTTGAAGGTTTCTTGAGAGTTTAACAAAAGTTAATATAAAACATTGGAAGTGACACACATGCCAGATCCATCTCAGTGAGGCAGGATACAAGCCTGTATTGACATACTGGATGTTTTATGTATGTTTATGAGGTGTGTTCCAAATGTGTCAGCTGGTTGTAGATGCACCAAATGTGCTAGAATAGAAAATATAGTTATTACTGTTCTAAAGCAGTGGACAAAAATGTAAGTTGTCACTACATTTTCTGTCCCTGAATTGATCATGCATTTCTAGATTTGTGAATAGCTATTGTAGACTTTGGCAGAACCACAGGGAGTAAATGAAAAAGGCCTCAGACCTCAGAAACCATATGTGTTCATCATATTTACATAAAGTGTTTGTGTCCTGACTCATGAGGCCGTTTTATTTGAACACAAGTTAAGATGCTTCAAATGTGTAGCACTTTGGTCTAGATAACTCAAAAGCATTGAAAATGTTGAGTCGTACCTTGTATTTTTTATTTTGTTTTACATTTTGTTACAATCTTCAGCTAGTATCTAAATTTCTGGGGAATCATATTTAATGACAGACATATTTGTTTAAGGCCAGTAAACTTTATAGTAACAGTAAGTTCATCAGAGGATTTAAAATGTTTTATCTATAACCTCCGCCACAGTTCCATTATCAGCAAATATGGCGATAGTCTTGTGATGCTTTTGGGAATCAGGGCCCTCAGTAGATGTCTCCATCCTTGCTTAACACTACCTTAGCAGTTGATAATAATTCACTATCAGTAAGCCTGTGCTGAATTTGAGATCTTGCCGAATTTCCTGTTCTTAAAGGAATGCACAAAATGTTTATTTTCTTGAGTTTCTTTACCAGAGTAAATTCACTGTGATTGCTCCTCTCATAGCATACAGTAGTATTAATTCAGTTTATTCTACCAAAGTAATGTTTTACAATGGTTGTGTCTAGTCTGTTAAGTGTCAAGACTGACATCATTCAGTTTTAAGGGGAAAAATTAACAAGTATAAGACCATTTTGGCTAAAGTACGGTTGTCCATCCTTTCTTTATGTTGCCGTCTAATTGCCAGCCATTCTACAGTACTGCCCAAAGAAAGCAACGATATCAACTGCTACATTGACTTTGGAGCTCCCCCCCCCTTTGGAATGTAGTTAGGGATAATGATGGTGCTTTTGCCAGAAAGCAGCTGTAGCTCTTCCTCTTTGAAAGATCAGGATGTGATAAGGTGTATCATTTGTGATGTTCAATACTTTACATGCTTATATATGGCATATTGAGAACAAGCATGCTTTTACCAGGATATATTTGTTCAGGATTCACATCTTTGCACTTCAAAGATGTACGAAATGGGGGGGATGGGGGAACATTCCAGTGGAAACTAAGTGTGCATCAGGGTGTATTTCAAGCAAATAATATTTGCACTGCAGAATTGTTTGTAATTTCCAAATATTGCTTTCTCCATTGTCAAAATCTGCTCGCGACAATCTGGTCTGATTTAATAAGAGTATCCCCATGTACCTCAAGTGTTGACTTCCATTCTCACCCTGCTTTACAGTTCCCTGTCCACACCTTCTATTTTCCATTTGTTTAAAATGTCCAGTGGATGAATGTAATCTTACCTCTTTGGGGAGAAAAAAAAAGTGACTTCCATTTTTTATTTTTTACAGAGCCCCTTAGGGAAGAAAAAAGTCAGTGACTTGAGGGTTAAAAAAAATCTATATATAAATAAATAAAGGTGGGAAAACTTGTTTTTGCTGGAGATATAATTTTGTTTTTTGCTTGCGCTAGAAAGGACGAGTTTTTTAGTTTTTTTTTTAGCACACTGGCTGCTCAAGCTAGCTAACTGGAGGATGGACCCAATTCAGTAAGTAAAAGCTGACTTGTATATGTGTATTACTACAGTAGTGTTAGATATTGAATCTGTAATTATTGATCAAAGCATATACATAAGTACTTTAATCAAATAAGGTAACTGGGATAAATTGGTACTCCTGTTATAATTAGCTCTGCTAATTACTGTAGCCTACTGGTATTGTACTACTAGGGTAGTATGTTGGCGTCAGTTCATTTCTTTATTCCATCATATGATTCATTTACAGATAGCCTATACTATGTATATTCAAAGGACCCTCTCGAAAATGAGATGATGCATCTCAAAGTGCTATCCTCCAATAAATTCAAATATATTGTTGTGTCAGGTGTTGACTTTGTTGTGATCTGTCATTCATTATCAAAAACATACAGTAGCTACAATTTTGGGTATTTGTAATTTTGGTAACTTGTCATTAGCAATAGCCCTCTCTGCTAAAGATAATTTTGGGTAAACTGCTAGATGGAGAGACATACATGATCGGGTTTGTTATAAGTTAACCCTCTTAATCTGTTTCCCCAGGTAACCCCTTGCTCAGCCCTACTTGACTTGACCTGAGCCATGTTGATGCATTTATGATAATATACAGTGTATATATATATATATTTTCATTTGCTTGTAATATGGAAGCGTAATAAAACACAAATACCCAGCCTTGTACGTACTTAGCCTACATTATGACTAATGAATGCAATTCATCCAGTTTCAAGACCTGCTGTTTATGTTCAGCAACTACAGTACAGTAGAGCTATCCTGTTACTACATGCCTGAGCAAACAGACAAGTAAAATATGTTTTTGAAAATATATTATCAAACCAGAGCTGCAAACACATTATTACACTTCACTGAATCATACATAAGGAATTGTAGGCTTATACTCTTATCAACAACACGAAGTGTTCTGCCCACCCATAGAACTATGGGCCTTCCATGTGTGAATCCAAGTCTGTGCTGTGAAGACAGAAAGCAATTGTTATTGTAGCTGTTGATGACACAGTTAAGAACATTCATTTATGAAGCATCAATATAGCATAAACAATCCCACATTGTTACATCCCAAAAGGTTAATGAAATACCGTTAACCATTACACCTGCAAATAGCTGCACTATAACAGAGGTAGACCTATTTGCTAACAACAACTTAGTATTCACTAAGTACCATTTAGCTCAGTTTCATAAGCTATTTTTTGTCCCAACATTGTACTGCTAGCTATGATTTGATAATAAATGACTGATTACAACAAATTCAACACCTGACAACTGTGTAAATGAATCACATGACAGAATCAGATGGAACGAACTATGACACTAACGTTAATACATACCCTGTAAGTAGCTGTAAGTTACCGTACAGTAATTCCCAAGGCTGGTTTTGTTTTGATCAATAACAGATTCAATATATAACATTACTGTAGTAATATACATAAATGGTCCGTTTTTACTTACTTAAACGGGTCCATCCCGCCAGGTTAGCTAGCTTAAGCATATAAGCGATAAAAAAAAAATCTCACCTCGGCCTTTCTACTGCAGGAGAAAAAAAAATTACCGTAGAAAAACACTCCCCAGAAAAGTTTTCCTCCCAGCGTCTGTTACAATTTATATAACTTTTCTCACCTTTACTTTTTTTTATTCGTAATTTACATTTTTTTTATTCTTGTTTTATGAAGTTAAAAAAGGTCTCACTGACCTTTTTTTTTCGCCATGGGGGTTATGTATAATCTGTTCTCACTACTGTTCATTTTGTTTTACTTAGCACTGTAAACATTCCAATCCAATCTTCCCTTTTTAAGCAAACGATACAAAGCTTCTACATGTCCTAGATTGTGTCCACACTCCAGTTATAAGCCTTCTAAATTAAATGTATATATCAACTGTATATTTGACATTTTGTAAAATAAAGCTAACCAAATAAAAAAGGAAGGAAGTTGTCTGGAGTCTGAAACAATCCCCAATGATACTTATTAAATGAGTTAGCAATGCAGGGTTCCAAGTCTGAAATAACACATTCATACAGTTTTTAAAACTTTTTTATTGTTTTTTATTTTTTTTTTGCTCATTTTGTAAATTATTTATATTATCTACAAAGTAAAAGTTTGTTGTTTTTTTTTTTAACTTAAAAGTTACATAATGGTCAGGTGAGAATTGGGATTTGATCACCTCAGCCATCATTGTTTCATAAATAACATTTCTCCTGTACTCTGGCTGCCAAATCGTGTTTGTTAATTCTCAGGAAGCTTCTCATCATGATGTTAAGTTTGGTTAGAAACTTGTTGTGTAGTCTGGAAACAACGCAGCACATAGCAGCAATAGTTAAACAGTAGGATTAATACTGTCTGAAAGTTGGAAGAATTTTTTTTCCCTTAAGAAGGTGCAGAAGACAAAATACAAGTTCCAGTTGGTTTTTCTTCTTCACACTCACTTATTGACTACTCTCACTCTCTTTCACTTCATAGTTGGCAAGCAGACTCAAGTTTCTATTAGGGACCCTGGTTGGTTGTGTGTGTGTGTGCGCACACAAATGGGGTAGAATTAAGGTCAGTACTGTGTGTTAATGTTAGAAACACTAGCTCATTAAATTGTTTGCCAATGCATCAGTCTGTTAACATTCTCTTATTGCCTGGACCAGGAGAGATGGAGGGAGGGGCATGAGATGGCAAGAAGGATGAGGCAGAATAGAGAAGAATAAACCCATGTGCAGCATCACATCTTGTGGATTAAGTATGAGAGAGGGAGGAGAAGGAGGGATGGAGTCGGTTGGTCTCTTCATCGTTGATAATGAAGGCTCTGGTTTTCAAGCTCCAAGCAGAGTGGGTCCCTCAGCTCACCAATGCCCCTGCAGCTACAGCTGCTGCTGGTGGTGAGCTTGCACTGCAAGAGACACACACACACACACACAACCCATGGTAGCAGTGTTAAAGACGTATGTGTACACAAAGAGGGAAATAAAGGATAATAGTCAACATTTACCATTATATACAATTCAATTTATTCCATATTAACGATGTATAGTAATCTACCACACAGGACGACCACACACACACAAGAATGGAGTGGGTAAACAATAAGCCTTGGTTAACCAGATTAGACCTCTCCGGGAACCATCACCTTATCGTGGTGGAGAGGTTTGTGTGTCCCTATGATCCTGAGAGCTGTGTTGTC
>JAODTR010061456.1:0-14109 GCA_025399935.1 Amblyopsis rosae
GCTCCAGACAACACAGCTCTCAGGATCATAGGGACACACAAACCTCTCCACCACGATAAGGTGATGGTTCCCGGAGCCATCAATAATAATATTTATTATTATTATTAATAATAATAATAATAATAATAATAAATGTTATTTCAGGACGCATTTCAAAACACTCAAGGACATCTTCCATTGTACTGTACATAGACAAACATATCAATATAAAACATTTTGTTAAGCTATATACTTTAGTATTGGACATATTACTAAGGCCGGAATATACATTTTTAGAAACAATATACAATTAAATTAAAAAAATTGCATTGTTACATTACACATCACCAGGCTTACCTGGTTGTTGGTTGATTATTGCCATTGGCACTGCTCAGCTTGATCAAGTATTCTTTAAATGTCTTTACTCAGTTACAATAAACAGATTATTTTATTCAAAGTGTCCAAAATTACCAACTAGGTGTTAGGGATCTTGCTCTCAAGGCCTTATGCTAAGTAGTCCAGGTGGTACGTGCCAAGTTTGAGGTGATACTGCATGTTCAATGTATTCATGAATGCATTAAACCTGGTAGACTTGTACAACACAGTTTGGGGCCTGGACATTTTCATGAATGGAGCCAGCACAAAAACACCTCATGGTGGCTATGGTGACCATTTCACTTTCCCTCTATGTATTCTGCTCAAATCTCCTGAACCTGACATGACGACACAGAATAGGCGATGACTACTCCTATGTTTTGGTATCCTAGGGTTACGATAAGTACATCCATCATAAACTGTTTAGATCAATAGTTAATGGGCAATTCCGTGATATGATGGAAATCACAGTATCTGAGAACTTTGGCTACACTTCTCATCCCACTCGTTCTCCTCCAATGATTTACCCCCAGCAATATACACCACCTACTACCGTACCCGATCAACGAATCAGCATCGCCAATACTGGAGAGGCTCAGCGGCCTCAGAATAAACACAACAAACCCTACATCACATCTTCTTAGCATGGACACGAGAGATGAAACTAGGCCGACAGTACAACCTGATAAACAAGCAGTGGTTAACCTCTGCACATTAATATAAACATTTAAAATCAATACGTTGAGTATGATAAGATAATGATTATGAAGCAACAAACAGTTTCATGCAGGCATGACTGGATTCTTCTGAACTGCAGAGAAAACAGAAATAAAAAACTCAGACTAGTTAATCTAAATGACTATGAGGTGCCCCCTGCTGGACATAATAATTAAATATGACCGCAACAATGTGTCAAACACAAAGATTAAATTTGACTTAAGTTTCCTCAATATTGACTTTAATGTGGACTTTTATTATGGAGGCTTGTTTGCATTTGCAATGCACCCCGCAGCCTATCTGGCAGCCAACAGTTCAAGGACGGACTGTCTTGCCTGTGGAAAACCTGACCACAATGGTCTCCAATCACTTGGGGCCATCCAACCAGTTGCAGGTGGTATATTCGGTGCCAACTCAAGTCCTCCATCTCGGGGAAAAACAAGCTGGCCGCTGTGTGCTCTAATCAATCGACAAACAATTTGGCATTGTTGAAGGCTTCCAGACGAATTAACTTGTAGCTTGCAAGATCAGGATGGTCTCTCGAGGCTAACTGAGCCCGCAGGAAGGCCCCTGAATTTGTCGTGACCCACAGACTTAGCAATCTCATGGAAATGTATGTACCATATCTAAAGCTCTTGCCAGTCCCAAATGCCCCTCACTGCTCCTCAATATCTAGCAATGGCCACAACAATTGTTTACACAGCACGCAGGGCGATCTCTTTAAATACTTAATAAGCTACACCTTCAGCATGTTGAGGACTGCTGATCGATCTAGTGTTAGGACCTCACTGTCTGGGGAACTGCTTATACTGTTTCCTCAAATTGTCCAGGGCCCTAAACTGTACTAAGTGTCATGCTTTTATGAAAAGGTGAACATGAATGTCACATATCACCTGGAGATGTAGCTGGGAGGTGTACACCCAGACTAGATTACCACTGTACCTCTCAGAACAGTAACCGTCATCTCGTGAAACCAATTATTTTATTCATAGAAAATTGTAATTGAAATGTACTTTACTTGTCCGGCTGTGTCTAGTATGTCCAGGTTAGCTGGCTCATCATCAATACGGATCTGAGTCTTGTAAGCATCCTCTGAGAAATAAACAGAAAATATTAGGGGTGTCGCCGACTAAGAAATTGCCTAGTTGAATCTGATTGGTCAAGCCTATCATCAACTAATCATCGAATCAAGTATGCATTTCTAATCAGAAAGTTGTGTTTTCAGGTCCATTTTGAAAATGTCAGTAAATGATGTATTGTGATACGTATCACAAAATGAAGGTGATGTGAGTGTTTTACCGTGCACTTTACAATACGGCTCCCTTTTGGCAGTTATAAATGTATGTAACTCAAATGAATTGTCATAAATATTATATGACATGCCAAGAAACATCAGTATGAACAGAGGAAGAATCAACTCAGTGAACTCATCTCTCACTCAACCCTAGTCTAGATTGTATCTTTTTAGTTTACATAATAATGATTTACCATCAAATGTGTGGTGATTAGAAATGTACGAGATACACATTACTTAGTAGTCAACCCTGTCTGAAGGTGGATCGGTAGTACGGCTCTCATGACTATGTCTCATGTTTATTGTTTGATTCTCTTCAAAAGATACAATTTTACTGTTTGTTTACTATTTCCGAAACGCACCACAGCAGAGGCACTACAGATGAAATAAAATCAGACAGACACAAGCAATCAAAAAGGTGGAATTATTTTTGTGTATAAAGTTGAAAGGAAACATATCTGACCTATTGTGGGATCGTGGTCTTCTGGGAATCGGTGGCTGATAAACTGCATGATGATAGCTAAAGATAGATAAAGAAATAAGTAAAATATCTTAAGAGAATGACACAATGAATGAAACAATGCAACAAAATGGCCAATACGATTACAATACGACACTGGGCTTAGACAATACAGCATGTTATTTGTTTGGTCCATGTGGTTCATCTCCCATGTTAATCTATGACGATGTTTTTGCACACTGCACATGAGGTGGAGCAAATTACATTAAGAGTGCTGGGCTACGAGGCAGACGGAATGATCATGTGCAAAACATTTTTAAATAAGTCACACAAAGTCGCTCATGCACCCAGCCACATACCTCACTACACGCCTCTGACATGTACTTACCACTCTTCCCAACACCTCCCTCTCCCAGCATCACCAGCTTGTACTCACGGGAGGCCCCCCCCGAGCCTCCGGGTGACTCCATTCACTCTGGAGGACAACGCAGCCTCTTCAGTACACTCATTTACATTCAAGGTATTTGTACTCTTATCCAAAGCGACGTATGTGTAGAATATTTGGCAATAGTAGTGTCAATCATGTGAAACTCATCATATACACTTATGTACTGCACACTCATGTGTCGAGTGTATATCTATAGTCCTTAATCACAGTCTCAAAGGGCTGTACAAGCCTACATTTCACATGGAAAAAAATGACTTATGACTCCTGCTCTTCCCCCCCGGGCCAAGAAAAAACTTCCATAAAAAACATCTGGCTAAAAATGAGGAAGAAACCTCAGTGGGGAGGAATCCACTCTTTCAGGACAGATGCGATAGGTACTGAGATAGAAACAACAATTAGAATAGCCTACAAATTACTGGCAAATATGGTAATGCAATGGGATATTATTTGTTTTGTTTTGTTCAACAGAAACCTTAGAAATCACACAACACCATGTTTTCTTAAACCAAATGTGCTGCCATTTATTAATAATGATAGTGTAAATTGGTTCAAATTACACACAGACAGCAAAAACCTGCCTTTTAACATGAGATATTCTGTTACACACAGTACGTCCAAATTAATTATTTATTTAAAATCAATTAACTGTAGGCTACTAGTTTATTAATTTAAAGTATCAATATCAAAATCATTTAAATATTAATTAAATGTATTTAATGCGAATAGACATTTTATTTGATATGGAATACATTGCCGAACCTCTTGCAACTGACTTATTTTCACTAAATTATTTTAAATATAAAATAAAATAGCCAAATTAGAGGCAGATTCTTTAAGGTGTCGCTGTTTTTCATCTGGATACATCCTGGAAATATCTCTTTGAAATGTGAGTGTATTATGCTTGTTGATATCTTAGTTGTTTATCTTTCTGTATTTTATATATATCAGGCTATAGGCCTACAAATTATTTTTCATAGCTTTTACTCGAATGAACCAAAACAATAAGCCTAGCCTACTGTATCTTGCCATACAGATCTGACTGATCTGAAGCAAATATTAACTTATTTGCGCAGCATATAAGCAAATGGGCACTGTGCTAAAAATAACAATATGTCGCCTATTTACAGCTTATGTTCCCGCAAGTGTGTACTTCCCCTGTAACTACAGTAGCCTACAGTATAGACTAGCACTTTAGAATCAAGGGCAAATAAAGACTATATATATTATACAGTCCTTAGACAAGTATGCACATCAAACAAAGTAGCATAAACCACCATAATGCAAAGCAGTGTTTTCCATAGCTAGGCTACGTGTTCGCGACGCAATAACTTTATGTAGACTAACATTAGTTACATTACAAGAACTCTTTGAAGGCTTAACAAAGTTAGCCTTCCGTAGTTTGACGACACATGAAACATGTACCGTGTTACAATAAAGTGGTTTACATGTTTAAATATACAACATACCTGTCTGAAAATATTCACTGAATCATCATTGGTATATGGTTATAAGAGTTTGAGGACCTCTTCTTAAATATGTGTGCAGTGAACAGAACGCTTGACGGCCTGCAATACACATAGGTACGGTTATAGTTCATTGTAGAACCTCGGGGTCCTGACGCCTGTCAAGTTCAAGATATTGACTCTACCAATTAACATAAATGTTCCTATTTATTAACAGTGTTGGGCAGTAACTAGTTATTAGTTACTGTAATGTTATTACTTTTCCCAGTAACTAATAGTGTAACTAATTACTTTTTCCAAAACGGTAATAACATTACAATTACTAATCCAAGTAATGCATTACTGCAATACAAGAACAAGATTTCTGGTCCTAGCAAACAGGGCAGGCTAAATGAACCAACCTGTTCAATCTGGTTTGAGAGGCCGCAATGTTTTCACTTCTGCTGATTTTGGACCGAAAGGTTAATTATTGTTCCAATAAAGAGGATTTAATTCTAAAATGAGCTGGCAGGTTGTCAATTTTCAGAAGGGCCGAGTCAGGGTAGGGATTGTGAAAGTCATATAGTAATGTAACTAGTAACGTAACTAATTACATTTTAATACCAAGTAATAAGTAAATATTATTACCCTTTGAAGGAGTAATACATAAATAGTAACATATTACTATTCCTGAGTAACTTGAATAATAATGAAATAAAACTTGTAATCATTTTTTGTCATCATTGTATTGTAGGCCTAGACTACACATCCATGACACAACAGGTAATATAAACAGTTCATGTATTTTTGGGAAGGTTATTTTTATTTTTAAATACCCTCCAAACCTTTATGCTTTATAATGCTAAAAAGTATAGCTACTGTATACATCACGTTACTTCAATCCACATTTGTTGCAGCCCATTTATATGTATGACACAGCTAGGGGTTGTATACTATGCACTAAAAGCCTGTATATTTCACCAGGAAGTCACATTTGTTAAATAGATCTGGCAGAGATCATAATTAAATAACATCAGGAATTAGTTACATTTAGTTTTAAGACCTTTAAAATAACATCCTATGTAATAAACATTTACACACACACACATTCAGATATTATAGTAATGGGATAAATGCAGGATATGTAAGTCACAGAGCCAAGAAAAATATTTATTTTTCAAGTCACAAACCATTACACAAACATTTTGTAACATTGTGCCAAACCATTTAAGCCACTGATATATTACAAAACAGATTCAATAATAAAATGTATTTTTTTTACTCCAATGAAAAAACGTGCTCAACTAATGTTGGCTATGATGCCGTTAATTTTGAATAAATGTACTGTAGAATATCTATATGCCATTGGTGAAGTATAAGCATTTATAAAAAGTTAATTTACAGTTACAGATACATATATAATTATGTACAGCTAGGGGTATTTAATTAATATTAAATTTTCTTTAGAAACAATTGGTATTATGACAAAAACGAAATATGTATGTAAAAGAACAGTACATGCATAATGATTTATGGCTTTAACCAAATTTAAATTGCTGTCATTTTAGCTGTGGCTTGTAAAAACAGTTAATATATAACCCATATATCCATATGTCTTAGTGAAGTTGCCTTATGAGTGAAATGCCAAACCATGTCAATCAGACTCAAAGGTGGATCCAAAGATCTGGGCTGACATTAGGAAATTACTTACCATTGTTGATGATTTATTACTAAGTAATAAACAAAAACAATATTGTCTATATAAGCGATGCATTTGGATGGACTATATTATATTTCAGCCTAGGCCATGTCCCGCCCACCAAACAGAATGAGCGGCCATGTCCCGCCCACCAAACAGAATGAGCGGCCCTTCACATGGTCTTTATGAACCTTAATTAACCTGTCCTGCCCCAGCAAAATGTACCTTTAACATGCAGCATACAGACCCTCTGAAATGGGCCCTATAAATTCCTGGTCCTGTTCCTTGGGACCCACTATCCTGCATGTTTCAGCTGTATCCCTGCTACAACACACCTGACTCAAACAAATGGGAGACTGACAACGACCCATTCATTTGTATCAGGAGTGTTGGAGCAGGGAGACGTCTAAAACATGCAGGGTAGCGGTACTACTCCAGCACCTATAGTAACCTATAGTAACTATAGTAACCAACAGTCTAGAGATGCATTCATGGCTTCAACTTAAGCCAGGGGTGAACGATGGTTATCAACGAGAGGACGGAGGACGTCAGGCCGCATGCCCCGACAAAGCCCTGCCCCGTCGGGTAGATCCCCAGCCGCTCCAAAGGGATGAAGATGTCACAGCCGTTCTTCAACAGGTCCAGCAACAGCGGCGGGTTGTTGCACAGGACCGTCGCCAGCAGGTGGAGCCGCGCGCGGAGCCGCGACGACAGGCCCGTGATCGCGCAGGCCGAGGGGGTGTTAGAGGGCGCGGTGGAGCCTGCCGGCAGGGCGGCCGTGCGGAGGTCGTTGGCCTGGCTCGCATGGTAAGGGGGCGGCGGAGGCGACGAGGAAGCAGCCTTCGTAGAGCTGTGGCGGTGAGAGCGTCCCTCGCGTTCCATGAGAAGGTGGATCTCGTAGGCGTCACGGGTGAGGTTGAGGATGAGGGCAAAGAGGTAGTACCTGTTCACGTGAAGAAAGGTTGGAGGAGAAGACAATACCCGTTTCCCCCCCTGTGGCTAATACAGGTGGGAAAATGGTAAATGGACTGCATTCGTATAGCACTTGGATAAACCTCCGGTCAGGGGCGCACAATATTTTGACTCAATATCACGTTGCGCAATATTCACAGTGAAAATGTCACATTAAATACGCAATATTCTGTTAATTTTGTGGAGAGGTGCATCCGTTTGCTGTTTGGCGTAGTTGTGTTCAATTTAGACAGAAAAGTAAGACGCGTGGCTGAGGAGGGGTGGCTAGTGGCACACTGGACTCGCTGGCTCGAACCCTGCTAACCCCTCACCAAGTGTCAAAGTGTCCTTGAGCAAGACACCTAACCCTAACTGCCCCCGGTGGTCAGGTGTCTCCTTGCGTGGCTGGCATCGCCATCGGTGTGTCAATGTGTGTGAATGGGTGAATGTGAGGCAATTAATGTAAAGCGTTTTGTGTATATAAAAGCGATATATAAATGCAGTCCATTTACAAAACGACACAATGGAGACTCAAGAGGAAATATTAGCAGCCAATAGAATGCCTAATTGGTATCTCGTAATTACTGTTGTTGTACCAGTCCAACATCACAGTCAGTTGAAATAAAGCTTTTAAGTTTTTAATTATATTTTAAAAATATTTAAATTAAATCCAATATTGCAGTTTTCATGATCAATATCACAACATAACATTTTGTCAATATCGTGCAACCTTGCGTGTAGCCTCACATTCACACACACACACACACATTCATACACCGATGGTGGTGTCAGCCATTTGCAAGGCGCCATCCAAACACCGTCATTTAGACGTGTCTTGCAAGTACAAGTAATCGTTTATTACTTGTATCTTCTTAATTGTCTGTAAAATCTGTGTAATATAAAATCTGTATACAATCTTAACATGACAAGGAAATGCAAAGGTTCAGCTATTGGCAACACCATTCTGTAGACTATCACATAAGATGAAGTCACAAATCAGATAATTCTAAATAATGTGGAGAAAAAAAAAACATTTGCTAAATACTGCAAGTGTGACAATACCTGAAAGACCTGTGACTCCATTTCTTCTGGTCCAGCTGAGGAAGAAGGCCTATTTTTCCAGCCCACAGGACATTGTCACAAGCAAAGTACATTGCCCTGTTGAGGTGCGCCACGGTCAGGCACAACCGTAGCACACTGTCTGAAAGGTGGATGGCCCGCTTTGCAGATTCCAGAGCTTCTGCGGAGTTCCCCAAACGCATCACTGTAAAGCAGCATGAGACCGTAAAGGAAAGAGTCAGAAAACAAGACTACATTCATTGTTGCCTAAGAAATATACATATTGAGCTCTCACTCTTTCTTGTTAGGCTTGCGTGGAATTCGAGCTGGCTGATAGTTTCTAAAAGTTGAGCCCCTGCGCCACCTTTCTGAAGAGTGTAGCCCAGCAAAGTGCAAGAATATTGTGCCGCCCTGTTAAGACAAAACAAAATGGTTTTTCATTTACGGTACTGGGAACACTGTGGCAAACACGACGGGAGAAGGGGCTGGGATTATAACATTTAGCGGCATGTCATTTTACGTTTGAGCCAATATGACATGATATATTTTACAATGATGCCACTGGTATGTTTGGCGTGTCAGTTGTGACATGCTGATTGTGAAGGACATGCGAACCGCTGCTTGACAGTGGCCTACTAGTCCCTTTAGTATCTGAGACACAATACGCACTTACCTGAAGATTCTCTCCTTGGCTTGGCTTGTTGAATTGAATCGAACCCATGACTCCATGTTGAAATTTACGAGAAATAATGTTAGCCTATATCTAGGTTATGTAATACTAGTAGGCTATTTACGGGCAGATCTGTGTTGCTACTGGTACTAACCAATTTGTAATTCTGTTCTGCGTCTGCTTATTTATTAATTATCCAAATTTACACGTTTTACTTATCCTAGAACATTTGTGTAGTTGTTTTGGATTTTCAACATCTTCTTTTGTGATTAATGGTGAGTTGCCAAAGCAGTTACAGGCGTATTACCGCCACCGTTTGGACTGGAGGGTGTATGAGGCGATTATAAAAAATAAAGACAGATAAAATAAATAATAATAATTTGATCCAAATCAGTTAATTTTAAAAACGTTATGTCACCATATACACTGATATTGCATCATGGTACAATTTCCTCACAGAGAAAAGCAAGAAAAAAACTCACAAGAATCGTCAAGCTGGCAACCAAAATCGATCAGAACTAACTCTCAGACCTCTATAGTCACACGGGTAAAAAAAGGCAGAGTCCATTACAAATGATCCATCACCACCCTCTTTTCCATTCTTTTGAACTACTCCCATCAGGTATCTGCTTCTGAGCACCTTTAGCCAAAAAGTGAGCCTGCAATATCAATTTTAAACAGGACCAAATAGACACATTTTAAAGACTTATGCACACCAGCAATATTTATTTATTTATTTATTTATTTATGGATTGTCTGTTTTTATTGCCATTTGTATATTTCCCATATGTGTGTTATAATGTGTCTGTTGTGACCTACAGTAAGACAATTTTCTAAATAAATACATTTTCTAAAATGTATTAATTGAACAAACGGGAGTGTCAGTAGCGTGTGTTAGAACCATACACAGCCACAACAGCCTGAACCACCACCTCATCCTGGTCACACGCTGCTGTGGGATGGCATCCCATTGTTCAACCAGCGTGTGTCAGCCAACGTGGTTGTGTTGGTCACTCTGGCACAAACAGCAATCCCAAGCTGATCCCACAAGTGTTCACAAATGTCCTTTCTTTTTGTGCGTAGTTTATTAGGCAGAAAGTAAACATTTTGTCCTCCAAAGTTAATGTGTTGGAACCCCAAAAAAAGTGTAAAGGTTTGATATGAGAGACTGGCTAGAGCCAAATGGTGATAGCTATAGATGACTGTGAGTCAGAGCATCTACAAAACTCCAGCTCTTTTAAGGTGATCCTGGTCTGCAGTGGTCAGGTCTATCAAAAGTGGACCAAGGAAGCAGAGGTGGTGAACATGGTCATGGCGGCAAGGCAACGCAACGCAACGCAACGCAACGCAACGCAACGCAACGCAACGCAAGGTCGGCCCCGTCTGCTGTTCCTGCACTTCCCCTCCAAACCTGTGGATGTCCTCGCTGATCCTTGATACATGTGATTTTGTTCAGTATCAGATCCTTGTCTAACCTGACATGCCAGAGGAATTGTTTTCACAAGTCCATCTGGGGAGCACATTGAATTTCTTTGTGAATGGCTGTACTTTAAAAAATATACTTGGCAGTTGATTGCATCTGGTTGATTTCGCTGGGTTGATTTCGCTGTCGGCACCATAGTCAGCACACCTAAACCACACCCGTGTAGCTATAAACACGACGCTGATTGGATAACCAGGCCCGTATAGATATAAACACGACCCTGATAGGAAAGTTCAGTTGCTACTCGAACGCATTCAAAATGATTCCGAGGCTTTCCAGACTGATTCTCACGACGAAATTAAACTAAAACTCGCGAGATCAGGGTGGTCTCGCGAGGCTAATCCCTTGCCCCTTTGTGTCCCAATGTGAAATGTATTCATTCTTATTCCTGAGCAGGTCCGGGGGGAATTCAGACTAAAGCAAACTGTACACCAAATAGTATGCTTTATTTAGTGCATTGAGTGATGTTAAAGGAGTGAGGGACATTTAATAAATGTTGGATCTCACATGGGACTACAAAACAGATACAAAAAATAAATACAAAATGTCCACCCAACAGTTAACATTGAATATGACAAATGTATTGTAATAGTGGTAAAAGTAATTCAGTGGCTTATTCTAGTTTCCTCCCAAAACAGATTTGACATATCACTTGCACATAACCAAATGTAACACTGAAACCTTGTTAAATGGGTCCCTGAAATAATACCCGGTTCAAGATATACAATATTATGGACTATCTTCCACTATCATTATTTCTCAACAACGCCTTAAGACTATTCACAAATTAGATGTGTCGATTCATAAGTTAGTTACTACCTATTAGTTTCTGAACATGTTAGTAGATTTTTAAGAAACAATGAAGATCATTTTTTTTTATTACTTTCCATCATAATATCTACTACAATTCATGAATGAGAGACCATTGCATCTTCTGAATTGGACTTATACTGAGGTAAGGATGCTATAGAGTCAAGAGTTTAACAACATTTTAATACTGCTGTAAAGTAGAAAAGATAAAGTACTGTATAGTCCAATGGTTTGGGGCATGTGATATAAAAGTATGTGTACGACTGCCTGAAGACATTCTAATATTACATATTTACCCAGAGGTCAGAGGTGATATCACATTAAACACAATACAGCGTGAAACATCTACTACTTGAAAGGTTTTCAAGACCCCTAAAGATTCAATTGAAAAGTAGGAATGCTTGCTGACATCCCCCTAGGAGCTACTGACCAATTATACCACAATCAGCAGATAATGGTATTTATACATTTTGTACTGCTAAAAAAAATGCTGCGAGACACCAGATGGAAAATTATGAGCAGCATGCTCAATTTATATGATGGCAGGGCATAAACCAGATATTGTAAAGAAATATAAAACAAAAGATTACAAACTAAACCAATGTGGTAAGCAGCTTTAATTTGATACCAGAGCAAATTCTGAAATTCATTTGACTAATTAACATCTAACATTTACTCTGGATGGTTTTATGGAAATATGGAGTAATTATGCTATTTAATGGAGAATAGCCCCAGCATCTTAGAGCTACTGCACTGTCTTCACAACCTGCCCTGTAAAACAGAAAGGCACTGGTATCAAATGAACCGGACTGGAGCCTGAAATGTTGCCTGATACATTAGCAGCTGATTTTCTGTACAACAGTTACAGTTTCTGTAAAAGTTATGAAACAAAACCTGTAAGAAGCATATAATGTTAGCTAACTTACTAAATATTGTCAAGACAAAATGGTTGATTATCTAAAGCTACCTAACTACAACATTAGTACAAGGTCTGAGGGATTCATTGTCACGTCAATTTAATGAACCCGTATCTGCGAACTTGCAATACATTTAAAGCTCATTAATAAAAGCATAACTGTTTGCACTATAATGTCATGAGGTATTCTGTCTTTGGTGGGTCCACCATACAGTATAGCAAACAGTTTGGCTAAATACAGTATGGTAGCACTGTTCAGTCACAAATAACAACACTACTGCTTTCAAGATGAATGTTTTTGGCTTTTTTTTTTGGTCATTTGGTAAGAAATGCATATGAACATCAGCTCAAACAAGGACTTGAATTAGGGGGAAAAACTGAAAGTTTGTGGTGTGAGTTTTAGATCAATGCACAGTAGCGAGACCAATACAAGAATGAAAATAAAACAACATTTTACTATCAATATACATTTTCCAAAGTGTTCACAGAAACGAGACGTTTCAAATAAATGTTTTACTTTGTCTCCAGTCATATCTAACTATTTCAGTTGAAAAGGCTTAAAACTTTACTTAATTGTCTTCTGCAGCTCTTAATTGATTGCACCTCTCAAGTGTGCATATTTATTACATAAACTTGTAGAAGGTTTCTCTTTACGTCGCTGTAGCAAAATACCAAAGTGCATATGTAGGGGAACTGTTTTTCTAAAATGCACCTGCGTATACAGTGCATATACAAATATCAATCATTTTAAAGAGAAGACATTCTATACAATACAAATATCTATCATTTTTAGGAGGGTAAGACATTTTTACAAAGTATATCTTAACATACAGTACAATCATCATCTTGCAATTTAGATGTCCAGTTCCCCACGTTTAGTTTGTGAACAAAACATCAGTAGTTTTATTCCTGTATTCCTGCATGCCCACAGACATGTTTTGGTTGTAGAATAAATATATATAAAACATTTTAAAAAATTTGATTTGAAGGATTGTTCTCTGTAAAGAAATGTTTTCTATATTAACTAATTATTTATCATGTTGAATAGCACAACTTTACATATAGCTTTGAGTTTTAGGAAACTCACTGGGTATAATAATGTAATTTATAATAATAAATTATAGTACTTGGAATTTTAAGTGAATTTGGATACAAATGTGTCCTAAGTACCATATTCCAATTGTAGTCATAAAAATAGGTTTTACTCCCTAACTGATTGCCCATTTAACTGCATTATAAGCCCAGTGAGAAAAGTATGCTAATGTTAAATGTAAATGTATGTCTAAAACAAGTCTAAAGCTATCTGTGAGGTTGTGCTACACATGTGAAACAACCTGTGGTGTGAGCGTGCGCGTGTGTGTGTGTGTGTGTATGTGTCTGTGTGAGTCACAGGAAAAGAGAAACTATGGGTGAACGTGTCATCTGCACTGACTTGGAGGATTAAAGCATCTCGTCTGTATTTGGCCTGTAGCGCAAATATTCCAAAGGTGTCTGTATACCTGTGTGTCTGTATATACTGTATGTGTGTCTGTATATATACTGTATGTGTCTGTATATACTGTATGTGTGTCTGTATATAGTATGTGTGTCTGTATATATACTGTATGTGTCTGTATATACTGTATGTGTGTTTGTATATAGTATGTGTGTCTGTATATATACTGTATGTGTGACTGTATATATACTGTATGTGTCTGTATATACTGTATGTGTGTCTGTATATACTGTATGTGTCTGTATATACTGTATGTGTGTCTGTATATATACTGTATGTGTCTGTATATAGTACTGTATGTGTGCCAGTCG
>JAODTR010061456.1:14209-57165 GCA_025399935.1 Amblyopsis rosae
GGGCAGGGCCCGGGTCGGCCAGATGCATGGGTGTGGATCTGACCCGGGGTCAGAGGGCAGGGCCCGGGTCGGCCAGATGCATGGGTGTGGATCTGACCCGGGGTCAGAGGGCAGGGCCCGGGTCGGCCAGAGGCATGGTGTGCAGTACCTCGTCCAGCAGCTGGAGGGCGCGGTGCAGATGCACCTCCACCCAGCAGGGGGTGTGCTTGATGCTCTGCCGGGGGTAGTCTGGTCCCCAGCCCTTCACAAAGCTCAGCCGGAGGATGCACAGCCTCCGCAGGTCGTCCACGCCGATGCCTGCCGCCGCAGACAGACCTGGGGGAGGAAGAGGTTTTTTATTCTGTGTGCTCATGTTCTCTTCATCGTGTTCCCTTTGGAAACAGGCCAGCCGATAAAAACATTTGATCATGATTAATTATTTACAATTTGTTAATCGCAATTATTTACATTAAGCATGAGATAAATCGACTGACACTATAGGCCAGGGCTGTCCAACCCTGGTCCTGGAGGGCTGCTGTCCTGCATGTTTTAGATCTCTCCCTGCTCCCACACACAACATTCTTCTACAACCTGATCGGTTATACAACGCTAGCAGTCAAATAAACGAGTCAAAAATCAAGGTAAGCATGTAGCATTATTACAAGTAATTTATTACATGTAATCAGTTACTTCCCTAATCTGATAACAAAAAAAACAGTAACTAATCCATTACAGTTACTAGATAAAATAATTGAATCAGATTACAGGCATTTTTTTCTAATTAGATTATTACTTCTAGGACTACTTTCAAATATAAAAGGGATGTTTGCAAAAAAAAAATGCATAAAATTTTATTTTATTAATCTTTCATTAACGCCAATCAATAATTTAAATAAAGTCCTACTTTAATCTGATCCCCTGAGCAACATATACAGTCACAAAAATAGAAAGATTAGGTGCCAATGCAGTACATTGTTTTGGATGGATGAACGTGAAGTAATCTAAAAGTACTTAAAAGTAATCAGATTACAACCCAAAAATTATGTTACTGATTATAATTTTAGTCTGGTAAACGAGTAACTGTAATGGACTACGTTTAAAAAAGTAGCCTACCCAACCCCGATTATAACAAAGTACTCACTAACGGCAGGTGCGATTCCCCCAACGCTGCCTGGCCCGGGGATGTTGCCGGCCACGGCCTGTGCCTGTGCCTGTGCCGCCGCCTGGGCTGTGGCCGCCTGCTGCTGCATCTGCCTGTGGCACTGCCGCAGGTCGAACACCTATTATTATATATATATATATATATATATATATTATTATATGACCTTCATTTAACCAGACAATCTCACTTAGATTAACATCTCTTCTTCAGGAGAGACCTGGTCAAGATGTATGTTAAATCATTCAACAAGTTATAAAACACATACAGTAGTTATACATCCAAATATACATAAAAAGCCTTGTTTGTCTACTGAGTAGATAACAATATACTGTTATTACAACTACAATCTCAAACAGTCCTTTGCTCCATGTCCTTAAGAATTGATAAAACTGTCTTAAAGGAATGTCAGTTATTTTCGAAGATTTTTGAAGAGCATTCCAAGCGGTAGCGGCAGCAACCTTAAAATAGTGTTTTTTCAATTATGTACGGACACAAGGACAGATAATTGCAAAAGATCCTTTGAGCGTAATCACACCATCAACGTCCTTGTGTGACAGACTGCTACCACTCACACCTTAATTATTCGCCGTAGAGAGCGCAGAATGGATGGTCTTTTGAATGTGGATGCGAAATAATTAAAACAAAACTAATACAAATAATACAAAAATCACAATTTAAAGCAAAAATAATCCAATTGAATTGCATGCTGTTGTACAGTCATGCATGTGGTGAACTCCAGCGTCGCAGGTTGTGACGTACTCTGGTTCAGTGTTTAGGGCTCAAAAAACACATTTTAGGGCGCTGATACTCGGATTCTTTTTTCAGTACACACAGACAACGGTAAGAGATACCTGAGTGAATTTGACCAGAAAAAAGTGTATTAGCTTACAATTATATTAAAATCGCTGACTCTGCCTTTAAGTGTCAGATCAAAAGCAGTGATCAATGTACCTTGATGTAGGCTCCGGGATAGATCTTGTGGACGGCGTCACCGGGGGCTCGCCCCGCCTCTCTGTCAAGGTAGTAGCTCTGCACGAAGACAGCGTGGTCGCTCATGCAGCGCATCCACACGTCTCCTTCCCCACGGCACTCCAACTGCACACCTTTGCCTATGTGCAACCTGGTGCAAGACATAACACATGATACTGGTACATGCAGAAGACTCCAGTAACGTAAGTAATGAAAACATTCTTATACACATTGTAATCTGAATACATGATAAAATACTGATATGACTCAGAAATGTAAATCAATCATTCATTATTATTTTGTTTATGGAAATAGAATCCTGTTATTGTGTTATATGGGGCTCTTGTTGCCTTTTATCAGCAGAACTCTTCTTCCAAACAAGCATATACAATATGGCCCTAGAACTTGTTAAATTAAAGCATTCATCATGTGTTGTTAAGGGGATCTTTCATTGTTAATCTGGCACAGTGATGGCCACATGGAGTTTAACAGCATGAATAATGTTTGTATTATTTGTATGTGTGTGTGTGTGTGCGTGTGTATCGAACTTGAACTAAATTGAACCAGTTGTCTGAATTGTTGTGGACAAACATAAATTCAAAATTTATGTACAAAATAATTCCTTCATGTATGGTCACTCAAGTTAATGTCTACTCTTTAGTGACCCCCCCCCCCCCAATTTGAATTTAAAATCATTAAGTCAGCCAACATATTACTTAATCAGCCACTTTCCTGTAAAGATATTAGAACATATTAATTTACATGTTTTGTGTTGTGCTCTATCCACAGGTGTACATAATTGAAGGTCATTGTGTTGGTTACTGGGTCACAAACGCTTTAGGCAGACCTTGCTCTCTCGCTGGTGTCGGTGCGATGGACGTTACTAAGCTGGCCCAAGCAGAAGCGATCTCCCCCAGAAGGATCCACGTAACCGTCAACCGTCACCAAAGGGCAAGTGGCCGGCACCTTGAACATCTCACCAACCTGCACATCCATCTCAAAATAGGAAATGGAGCACCAGAACTCTGGTCCTGCAAAAGCAATACGGCATTTTCAGTTGTTGTTGACATCAAGTGTTTAGTGAGAGGCAGTAGTTAAGGGACAATGATGATGACGAGCTGATGCACATGTTTCCAGTCAACTACTTTCAGTGGTCAAAGAAGATGTTCGGTTAACAATAACGATGCATAAGAAAGCATTTATTAATGGTTTAACTCATGCATGAACTATCAAGTCAAAAAGAACTAAATGATGCAATAAGTAATGAATCCATTATAATAAGGAATCCATCTGATTGACACACTGAGTAATATGTTTGATGCATTATGAAATCCCTCATCGTGGCTCAATTCCTATCTATATCAGGGATTAAGCACTGTAACATTGTGAATAAATGCATTAATTACCAAAACAGGTGGAAGGCTTCCAGTTGACAATTGCTTGTGTTAATCAATACTCTATATTATAGTATATATTAATAATTATGTGAGTCCGGTTTTAGTTTCTATACCTAATTTGCTTTAAACAGCTAGAGAAAGAAGATGATGATTCTGTGGAAACTCTTCAATGTCTCCTATGCCATTCACTAGTCAGTCACTATTATGTTATTTTTAGCTTTTAGTCAATTATAAGTTAGAATAATAATGTCATTACATTACATGACATTACATTGCTGCTGTAGGTTGCACATTTTTTATTGACAAATGAACGCTGTATTATGTGGGATCCCGACCAATAGCTAGTTAGAAAACAAACACCTACATTTCCTAAATTCCTAAACTGGACAGATGGAGATGCTCTTTACTTGTTTCAGTTGTTGCTATATTTGCATTGCCAATAGAAATGTGTCAAGAAAACAGTTATTTACCAGGGTGGTTGGATACCAGAGGAGGAAACGATGTTGAGCCTTGATGCTGCGTCCCTGGAACGCAAAATAATATAGCGGTCATCAAAGAATGTTCAAATACTTAAATACAAAAAAACTAAAAAATAAATATATACATTACTGTCCATCAGTGACAGCCCCTAGACTACAACTTTCCACGTATTTGTGTGTAATCCTAAAATACAATTGGGAAACACATTTCCATAAAACCACATTTGTGGTAGATTTACTAATAAAATAAATAATCAAAAGAGAATTTATTTAACAAGCCCAAATGTGCATTTCAAATACTTAATATAAGTGAAAATATTTGGTTCAGAGCGGGGTACCTCCTCACCGTGTGTCAAGGTGTCCCTGAGCAAGACACCTAACTCTGCTCCCGGTGGTCAGGTGTCACCGTGCAGGGCAGCCATCACGATCGGTGTGTGAATGTGATTGAATGTGAGGCAAATAATGTACAGCGCTTTGAGTTGAGGTTGGAAAAGCGCTATATAAATGCAGCCCATTTACCATTTACCGCAAACAGACAGTAATGTAGACCACATTTTACAGACAACACACAGTAACATAGACCACAGCTTACAGAACTGGTTTGGATGAGGGACGATAGGCTGTTGGTGGCCACGCCCATTCTGCTGGGGTCCAATAGGAGTGTAGGAGGCTGTACTGCTTCCTGTCCAAGTTGCTGAATTACATTTCAAGTAAAAATGTATTATAACATTAAAAACTAGCCCAAACAATACAAGCAGCATATTAATACAATCTAAAACTACAGTTGTTTCCAAAAGATCGGAAAAAACAAAACACATTCTTTAAGAACGGTAATATCTTATGTGGAGTCAAGTATGGAAATCTGTTCATCTATTTCAACTGCTATATGGTTGGAAGTGCAAAATGTTTTCTTCCAGAATTTCAGAGTGAAAATTGAATAATTCATAATATAATCATTGGGCGAAGTAGTCCTTAAAGGTAGACTCAGCGATTGTACGTTTTGTCGTCCAATTCAGCAAATGTCTCCTCACAATCCAGTATTTCTACACAGCCCTGGTTCTGTAAATGGTTACACAAACAAAGCGGTGCAGACCGCACCACACAAACATGTTTGTCAAATGTATCGGGAACGGTGCTTCTAAGGGAGCGCCCTATATGGCACCGAAGGGAGGGAGAGACGTTTCTGTTTTTACCAAGTTCAAATGCCAACAAGCTACAGTGTTTCCCGAATCACTGACGCCACCTTTAAATTGGACATGCCGCGCATCTGCATGTCGCCTGTATGTGAACGGACAGATTTGCCCGTACACTGCAAAAAATGCCCTAACTAATATAAGTGAAAATATATTAGTTATGAGCTTGTTTATGCTTAAAACAAGCAAATGTGGCTGCCAGTGCATCACTTGATAAGATTTCTTACATTAAGTGCAGACTTACTTAATTTAAGTCACTAGATAAGCCATTTATATTAGAAACAAGTCCAACTAGATTTTAAATCTAAAAACAACATTATCACACTAAGTTAGTTGTTCGTTTTTGCAGTGTACTCACTGTGGAAGGCGCTACGCAAGCTCGGCGTGTAGCCGTTCTGTCCCTCGGCGTGGGGCGGTGCAGAGGGCTGGAGCTGGGCCTGGCTGGCCCCCGGCTGCTGCAGGGGCCCGTGGGCCGGCGTGGAGGGGGGCGGCGTGCCCGGGACGCTGGGAGTCATGGGAGCCATGGCCGGAGCCTGAGGAGAGGCGATCTGCAGCAGAGCCTCGCTGTGGCCTCCCTGCATGGGCAGCATGATGCTGCCGCTGGTGCTGGACCCTTGGGAGCAGACAGGCCAGCTCTTTCAACTGTGTTGAGTGTACTAAACCGCTACTAGCAACTAACTGCTACTGCTACTGGTGACTAATAACCACTACTAACTACTTAAAACCGCTAATAGCAGCTAATAACCTGTCTAATAATCTATGAATCTAATAATCTCTCAGACTGTCTTCGGCTAGAGTTGGTTGAGGGACTGGCTCCGCTGGTTCACAGGTTTGTCCTATCACCTACCCAGGATTTTATTGAAATGCCTGCCTTTTCAAACCACTTCAATGGACTACTCCCCACATGGTGGTGTGCATATAACTATATTATATATTATATATTATTATTATTAGTATTATTAAACATAGTTGTGTGTATAACACCACATTGTTTACCATTCTCTGTGCGTGGTGAAAACAGAATCAGATGCTTCCGCACGGCCCTGGCTCCGTGAATAGCAACATAAACAAAGTGGTGAACACCGCTCGCATCAACAAAGCCGCAGCGTCACCGCGGAGGACCGCGGAGCGATACTGTTTTGATTTGAGCTCCAAGTTAGCAAGAGTGACTGACCCTGCCTTTAAGGGGGGGAGAGTTGGTGTGAAAGGATACAAATGAAGCTCTCGCTCACCTGTGGGTGAGATCGGCAGGTTAGTGTAATGCGTGACGGTCTGAGGTCTGTGGGCCGCCTCAGGGGTCAGCTGCAGTAGAGGCAGGGTCTGGCCGTAGTGGTCTGGCGGGGGGGGGCGCTTGAGACCAACTTGGTGGTCCGATGGGGACAGGCCTGGTGGGAGGTCCATCTGAATGCAGTCATGGATGTACTCCTCTTTGATGAGGCTGCCTGTCGGAGCTACGAGCACAGAGGCAGGCAGTTACAACGCTGGACACAGAATAGGCCTAATATCCACGGTGATGATGAAGATGATGATGATGATAAAGCCACTTTATATACAGCAGCATATTTCTTACTAAATTGTGCATGGACTGCATTTACAGCATAGAAACACAGTGTACCATTAAAAAGACCTTTATTTGACACAACTCAGTACGAGTCGCCGCACACACCCACAATCACAGCACCACACTCGGTTCACCGCTGTCTACGGGAATGGCTCCAACAATCCCACAACAACACCCCAAACCAAAGACAGAAGCAAACACGGCTACAAGCGAAACATAACCCAAGTAAACTGCACTGCATTGTGGGTAATCAATACGACTCAATATAGTATATACTGTATATTTCTAACCTTCCGGCCACTCAAAGCATTTTACAGTATAGCCTCACATTCACCCATGACACACACACACACACATTCATAAACCAATGCTGGTGTCAGTCATGCAAGGTTCGCTAGAACTACACCAAGGCGTGGACTAGGAACTGGGCGTCTTCTAGCGACAGCCTAATTACCATTTCTTGTAATTAGGCTGTGATTGTGCGTCTTTCAGCTACCTTCTGAGTCTGCGCGGACAAAACAGAAACGAGGAAGTTGCGGACTTTTACTGACAGCTAGTAAACACTGACACCAAAATATAGTGTAGGCCTTTCTAGGTCTTTTGTTAATTCAAAATTAAATGAAGAGGAGTCATAGGAAACATAAACAGCCAAGCAACACGACACACATCCATCCATTTGCCATGATTTGGAGGTATCATGTTGAAATGCAAACAGTTAACAGTTTACTTGTTTTGGGGCTGCTGAAGAAAAAAAAATGTCTGACTGTTATTAGGTTTTTGTGTTTTTTATATTGATATTACTCTGCAAGAAAGCCTGAAAAGCCTTTACCTACATTTTGATTGGTGGAAACGCTAGCGATTTCCTTCACCTCTCGCTGCCGATTACATTTTGAATTGCTAGAAAAGGTTGATAGAGCGTCGGGTTTCGGTTTAACTGGAACAAAGCTACCATGTCCATGTAGAAATGATTCTGCAGCTAATATCTAACAAATATATTTTACAGGCAAATTGAAGAAAAATTTAAGACAAGTTATACATACATTATATAAAGTATATACTGTATATAAATAAAAAGAAAATACAGTTAAATGTAAAAAGATGAAGGCAATGGTAATATGACATGAGCTAATACACATTTCAGTATAAAACGAATGACAAATCCAACAGATTCAAACTCACCTGTGTTCTGCAGACTAAGACCAACTACAGGTGCAACAGAAGACCAAACAGAAACAAAGGGGAAAAGTGTTTTAGGTAAAATGGAGATTTAAAATATTTCATACCACTTTCAGATACAATATATACAGGAAAATGTTGTCACACTTAAACATTCAACCAACTCTTTGTTCAAATGAATCACTGATTTAAAAGGATTTCCCAACTGTTAACTGCACTGCATATTAACCGCATGACAGTGTTTTATGTAACTTTAATGTGAAACATCCCTGTGTATTTAATAATTATTTGTCACTTTATCTACCTAACTGACTTTATCTGTCAGCTAATACAAGTATAATAAAGATACTCTAACGTTATTGCAGAGTATAAGACATTGCAGAAGTACTTCTTATACTCTACAAAAATTTTAGAGTTATCTGCCTGGTCATGACTCATATTAATCAAAAGCCATAATCACACCGCATTCCTTTTTATATACTGAAGTCGAGACGCAGAGGTGGGGGACTGAATGTTGAATTTTACACCCAAAGCTAACTGGGGTTTTACCCGTGTCACTGATTCCATGTGAAATGTGCATTTAGAAGTTACAACAAATGTCTATTATTCTAACTGTATGCTGAATGAGATGGTGGACTTGCCGATTCCTGGAGAAACCACTCTCTCGTAATGATAGGGGTTAACGCACACGTTGTCGTACTTCAGGTCAAATGCGTACTGGCAGAACTTCACGTGTTTCAGTTCGTTTTTGTGCAGATCTGGCCAGCGCCACAGCCGTGCGTAAATGACATGAGGAAAACCTTTCCTTCCCGCCACCTGCAGAGAAATCACACAGCAGATACACATCAGTTTGACGTTGTAGAACGGGATGCCAGCTTGATATACTGAGCTTTAAATAGCTGGTAATGTACTTAGCTAGGCTACATAAACAGCCTCATTTAAGTACATGTGAATATTTTATTATATATATATATATATATATATAATTAATATACATATATACTGTAGTATATACACATACACAGAATATGTATTTTAATATGTAATTTTCTTCTTTTTTTTTTTGCCCTGTGGTATCAAAATGATTATCGAGACCCACGGAAGATCACTGGTATTGGTATCGACTACTGAATTTCTGGTATCGTGACATCCCTAGCTGCATGTGAAAACTCCTTGCCCATATGGGCCTGATGGTGCCTTGCATGACCGACACCACCTTCGGTGTGTGAATGGGTAAATGTGAGGTCAAATCATTCTGAGACGTTAGTCAAAAATAAGAGTCAAGTCAGCTCTTTTGAGGCTGGGGGTTTATCCATGTGCCATGGGGTTGATGTGGGCTACTGTAATGGTGTCTGTAGTGGTCACACCAGGCTGCAGCCCTCTATCGCCCCACTATGCTCACCGAGTCATTAAACATGAACGGTAATAGCAGCGATTACAAAAAATACATTCCAAGTCGGGTTCAAAAACTAAAGGCAAACTCACCTGTAAGCGGCCATCGAGCGTCCTCTGGATGGTGACGCATTTGCTGGGGTGGACGCCATTGGTGGTGACGGCCGTGATGAGCGAGTCCAGCTCATCCTTCTTCTCCTTCAGCTTCTTCACAAGACTCTCGATGGCGCGCTTGGCAAAGCCCTCGTTCTCCCCGCCTTGCCGGTGGCACATGAGGCTGTGCACGATGCTCAGGCAGGCGTCGTTGCTGTTTGGCGTGTTCACCGACATGACTCGGCTTCCCCCCAGACAAAACAACAGACGCCATTAGTATATAATCTGTGTTGAGCGATACTTTCATTCCGCATTCAATTAAAACTACAACAGCCAAGAATCTTACCTATAACCGCCAACGGGTCAAATGTACCCGTGTGCCTTGACACCGTGTTTCTAGTTCCAGAATGTCATTGTATCAATTGTGTTCTAAAGTTAGTTTGTTTAATCGCCTGTGTTTTGGTGCTCTTGTTTTATAATGATGGTCTAAGGCTGATGTTCAGACGTAACTTCTTTTTGGAAGCTGTCGACCTCTTTTTTACATTATAACCCAATAGAGCGGAACGTGATTTTACAGTTTTTGTCAAATAACTACATGAAAAATACCCATGCCAGCGCTTTTAATTTAAAAACATGTTTCTGTCTGAAAACAACCTATGAGGGCATCTTTAGGAACACGCAAATATAGACTATTCATGAAAGCAAAGATCCCACCTGTTAGGCATGTAAGTTAACCTAAGCAAATGTTACGCATTGTGTGTGGCTAGCTGACCCTGTGGGAATCTACTTTTATGAATTAGGTAGATTTCGATCACACACTTGTATACCTGTATGGGTTTGAAAATGTGTGCAATACTCTGTTCCTGTGGGGGATGGTCAGTCAGTAAGTCAGTTAGCAACATTTGCTCATATTGGCCGGTCCACTACACGGTGTCCGGCCAAAACCTATATAATAAATCATCCAAGCTTTCATCAGACCTGTTCCAAATGCCTGCCTCTATTATGATAAAGAGATATTTCAGTTTTCAATAGCATGAGTAACTTGCATTATCTGTGAGTGCACCATTAATGTAGAAGGATACACATTTTGAAGCACCATGTGCTCCTGCTGTCCTTCTCCTGCAAATGTGGTCTTTTCCAAGGACTTGCCTGCATTTTCCAGTACAACAATGTAAATAGCATTGACTGCATAAGCAGTAGGTTCTAGAGAGCGGGGGTGCTAGATTTACCTGTCTGCAGTCCCGACCGGTTGCAGATTGAGAAGGTGCGGTGCACCATTAAGCACAAAATATTGCAACAAAGTCAGAATTGTACACTTGAAGACCTAAATAAAGGAAAAAAGGGGACCAAATCTACTTGCTACATTTTACAAAACTATCTAAAAAAAATTTGATTGCTATTAGCTCATTTCAAACCTTTCTGCCACGTATTCCATGCTGATGGTGCAGGATACACAAATGCATGTCATTCTTTGTATTTCTATGTGGGTATTTGGGGCAAAAGTACTGAGAACTCAATGAACATTGTATTTAGTATGCTGTGAATATAAGGCATACCAGTGACAGAGCCTATGGGTGGTCAGAGCAGGCCATCCTACCCTACAGGGGGTGCATCATCCCAAGAAAAGAAATGATAGGCTAACCGTCTTTCAATCTGTTTTATCCTATGAAGGGGCTTACAGATACACTGCGATTGTTATGTTTCACTGTCAGCACACCGCATTGATTGTTAGGTTTAATCAAGTGTCCTGTTCAAAAAACACATCGGGATCATCCTCCAGTCAGTGCCATGTGACCAGTGACACTGGCATCAACCAGGAGCTGGTCCCCGGGCTCTGCACAGCGGCTGCCCACTGCTCCCTTGAGGGACGGGTTAAATGCAGAGGATGCATTTCACTAATGTATGTGTATGTGACAATACAAGCACCGTTACCTTTACATGTTCATTAAGATTTTGATTAGCTGAGTCAAGTGTGCTGGTGGTAATATTTACCAAAGAGATCCATGATCAAATTGCACACATATTACTCTAGTAAATAGTATAATCATTAAATAGTGTGGAATTGTGGCAGTCTGAGGTTAGTACTTCTACCAATAGCTTTTTAAGCAATCCCCTATGTAGGACGGTTGTAGTTGTGCTGTTTACATAACATACCAACAGGTATGTTGAGGTGTATGCTATGCTATACCATGTTATACCATAATAGATCATATTTAGTTAAATGTATTTTCATGTGATAAGACATCACAGGTGATCAATGGTGAATATTTGACAATGCTAGAGGATTCCATTCAGGAGCTGTAAATAAACCATCTCCCTATATATCACACCACCTTACTGCCAGATGCATTCTTTTGTGGGTTTTATGTGTGAGTTATTCTGTTTATAAAAGTATTATGTGTGTGTTTGGTCAGTTGCTTACCTGGTATTGAGTTGGTCATTCAGAAATAGGCTAGAGAGTTCACTGGCATCATGATTGCCCAGTTCTGAATCAGTCGCTTTTAAAGTAGAAAGAAAATCGGAGGAAATATTTTGACTATGCAAATTGAATGCTAACAACAATGTAATATATGTGTAAAAGGTCACATTTAAAACAAGTCAATGCACATTACATGCCAATTAGAAAATGTACAATGTATTTCTTGATGATCTTTAAGTATTTTATTAGCATACTAGTGTGTGGATCAGAACTAACCATTGCAATATCCTCATTATACTTATTTGCCTATTAGCTGTTGTATAACGTTTTAAGAAATAACTGGCAGCGCAGATGCCGTAATGCGTTATTTATTACGTTGAACATTAGATCTTATCAGAACTGAGCGTGTAAAGTTACATGTGCAGTGTGCACGGGGCTCGATGTGGAAAAACGTCGAACCCACAAAAAAAGGAACCCAGTCAAACAAGTCACTCACAGGCATATGACCCCTGGTGCTTGCATATTAGACCCGAGTCATGCTTACTTCCCTATATAGGCTGTAGTGCTTGCTAAAATGTGTATTAATCACCCCTATTTAGCCCATCTGACCACACTTATTTCGGTTCAGCTACTAACTGTCTCCCCCTACAGTTAGTGATTCAAATGCTGGCGTGACTGGGATCACGAATTTGGAAACATTCGTTTATACTTACACATCAGATGGAAGACTGAGAGGGAATGGGGCAGAGACAGCGGTGTAGCCTAGTGTTCAGAAGGAGAAGGCCTTTCCTCTCCGCTATCCGTTTCTAGTCTATCCTTGTCGATAACACACCATTATCTTTGACGTTTGCATTCGTGCACACTGCCTTCTCCTAAAAAGCTTCTCTCTGCGCTCCTTTACAATAACAAAAGATGGGAGACACGGTGCGTGTGAACGTCTCGACGAGATCTATCCAATCGGCTGTCCGCTCTCAAATGAAAGGCGGCTGGCGACCAATCGCATGTACGATCTCACAGCAGGGCCCGAGCAGAGGTCTGTCTGGGTCGCGTCTAGATCTAGATAGACATCGACGCGTTTTTTTATTTTTTTATTTAAGTGGCGCCGCCGAGATTATCCCGCCCCTCACCCACCACCATCTACACTCCTGCTTTACCTTTACCAACACAGGCGACAGCTATATGTTGTTGTCCACAGTTCTGTGTAACACCTAACTGGTAAATCACTAGTTATTCGGTTGGTTTATATTGGAGGGGGTGGGAATATTGTATTAATACGACAATCTACACATAGACGGGTAATTCCACTGAAGACACTGAAGACCAAGTTCTAACGTTAGCGGTGTGTCAAAAATGTGTCAGCTGTTACATTCACATGCCGTTCATTCTCAGCATTATGGTTTTTAAAAGACGAGCATTGCTACTGGTTTGAGATGAGTATAGTATCATCACCACCATGTATGAAAGAAGAATATGCATGGTGGTAGACCAACACAATTCACTCGGTATTTAATTCCGTCAAATTAAATTGAAATCAAGTTTAAAACCACTACATTTATTTTATAATACAAAAGAATTATTAGCATTTTGTAATAATACACAACACACATTATTTATATATTAATACCATAATTATAACATTTATTTAGGTATTTAACCAGGTAGTCCCTTGAGATTAACACGGGGTTCAGTCTAGATACATGATACTTGTTAATATACATTTTAACAATCTTAGAAAACAGGCATTCTATAATTAATTGTGTTCATTCACTGTGGGGGGATGGGGGTGTTACACCAAGGTTATGGTTTACTGGGGGACCGCGTGTTAAATGCTCCTGAGGCCTCCAACATAGTCTTCCTTCGTGCGGTCTCTTTGGCCACATTGTGGTTGAGCCGCCTTAGCCGTTCCTTGAGAAAGAACAACAAGGTTAAGAATGATCACATCTGATATGGTCCTAGCAGCACTGAGCATTTCTATTCACCCTTCACTCTATGAACCAATACTTTACATTCTATTACATGATAGCATACAAATATAGGAACAAAAATTAAATATGTATACATGTTCTATAGACATGCATGGACATCGGCTCGGTTTTTAGAGAGCTGCCCGTGAACAGGTATGATGTCTCAATGTATTTTTTATTTATAGATTTGTTTATTTGAAACAGAACATGCTACATTTGGAAGAAGGCCTAATTCTTGATATCCCAACGGAATATACTGTTGACATGACTCGTATCAAATTCACAGTATAACACATGTAAAAATAGTCACCGTTTACACTTCAGATGTAAATTAAAATATAAATCACATTGGCTTGACAATTAAGTTTAGTTTCAATTCTTAATCCAAACAACTGATTTTACAACCTGTATCATAAGAATACATACTACCAGTAGAGACTGGTAAGCTTTGTAGAGAAAAGAAAAGACAAGAAATACAGTATGTTGGAGCAAATGGGTTGGTTTCCAGTCTAGTAGAAGTTAGAGACTCAAGAGTTTCGCTACATTTAAAAATCATTTGAATACTAATCACCTGTAGCTTTACAAAATCATCCTGATCTCACAAGCTTTAATTTAATTTCTAGTGATTATCATTCTGGAACCCCTCAATGCAACAATGCAAAAAGCGCTTGACGCCCGTTAAGAAAATAAACGGGCCAATCAGCACCTAGGTGACGACATCAGCACACGTTAAACGTTTCGGTTTCCACCGGCGCTCTAACCAATTTTTTTTCCGGTTGAGATAAAAACGAAGGTAGTCCATCGTACAGTATGTATGGAAGTTATATTTAAATGTTTTAGTGAGTGCCGCATTTATGACAAACACCTTAGAATTGAGGGGTTCTAGACTGATTCTTGCAGCAACATTTTATTGGAGCTTGTGAGATCAGGGTGGTCTGTCTGACCAGTCAAAATCATGGATGCAAGTGCAATTTGCTGCAAGTCTCTTTTCATAAAAGCATCTGCCAAATAATTTAACTGTAATACTGACCTGAGCATTCTGCAGAATGTTGTTTACCAGCACGACTCGGCGTCTGGCATTCAGCAGTTTCTTTACATAAGGGTCCAGATCCAGTGCAACTTTCTGGTGTTCATTTATCCTGCACAACTCTGGAATGCATTTAAGAAAAAGAAAAATAATTAGATTAGAATTTAAAAACACAACGTGGTGATTTATAGTGAAAAATCTGTAAAACGATATAGAAAAAAGGGTTTGTACACACTAAAGTCAAATTTAATTAAAATTCACCTGAGGCCAGATTGTCAATGTGTTCTCTCAACTCCACCTGGCTCTCTCTGAAAGATAAGAATACAAATCCATGCCATTCAACAAATAAGCCCAGGTTCAGCAGCAGACTGCGGGCAGTGCTTCCGTTAGTTTCATCAAAGAGCAGTGTGCTACGCTGTTCAGGAAGCAGATACAGTATGAGTAATTTAATAACAGGGTTCAAGAAGGGGATATTAGCACAGATGCTTTACACTTTGTAATGACTACATTGCACAGCTGTCAAAGAGAAAATACAGGCACTTTGGTAAACATCTCATTACAGTATTATTTATTAAACTGTATGGGATGCTGGGCTTCCCATGTTGTCTCAAGCAATCACCACTGCTAGAATGGAGTAATCCTTGGATGCACTGTGTGAGGCTCGCTGGTATTCAACAATGGACTTGACCAGCAGCTACAATCAGGTAGCTGGCCAAAAAACACCATCAATGCTGCACTTTGCACTCCATTTTGCCTATTTGAATAGAACAGAATGCCATTTTGGCTTTATTGTGTGCGCATACAGATACAGTAGGCTATATTGACACAGATACATGTAATGGGCTTTTATGTTGACACTAGAACCAGAGACACAATAAGGACTCTGGAGACAGTGCAGATTAATAACATTGCTGTAAATGTGCCACCTTAGCCATATTAGCTCACTTTCAACTACAGTACCTGGGCTGGTGTTAGGAACGGAATTTCCACCATAAATTGATACAGAAAAGGCACAAATTGTTGCAGAACAATTCACCAGAATTCAGGAAATTAAATTATTGACGCTCATTGCATCCTGAGGGAAGACTCTGACAGCCCCGTATCCTGCGTTTGTTTTTACATTAAATGGTTATACGTTGATAAAAATGAATAAACACAGTACCGGACTGAGTGTACATGCAAGTCAAGTTGCTGAACAGCTGGTTTAACGAGGTCCAGTAAGCCATCGGCGATAGCATCGGTCCCTAAAGGGGTTTCCACAACAGCTAGCGCAGCCATTATTGCGAAGTACTACTTCTTCTCTCGGTTCACTGGAGAATCACAAATAACTTGAAAGTATATACCGCCACCTACTGTACAATATTATTAATACATTATTATGATCATTATGATGATGATGATAATGATTATGATTGTAATAATAATAATAATAATAATAATAATGATAATAATCATTTAAAAAATAATAATAGTACCTATTATTATGATTTTTATTATTATTATTATTATTATTATTATTATATGTTATAAATATTAAATATGACGATACAGCCACAGGTAAGACTGAATAGAATTAATTATTATATGATTTAGGCTAAAAGGGATATGTTTAGAATGTGTGGCCACCTGTAGTCCATACTCCAACCAAATAAGGAGCAACGTTTCACCAGAAATTGCGATGTCTACACAACCTCTGAGCCTCTGCTCCATCGATCGAGTTTTTCAGTCAACCCACTAATGGGTCCACACACAATCTAACTGCACCATCATCGGGCCTATAAAAAGTTAAGTGAAGAAGTTTGTTCTAACATCAAGGCATTAATATGCTAAATGCAATCAAACTACTGAAATTCTGAGAGCATGTCAACATAACGTTAACACTTCTTCATGTGTCCCTGCAAACTGTCTAAAATAAACTTTAAGAGTTCAGCATCAAATGTAAACCCTTACAGTAGATTGTATCCAGCAATAGAACGCGTTGGCGAGTAAGACTACATGTTTGTTGAAATTAGCAATCTTCACAACTGAATTGTCAAGTGAAACAAACTGCAATCTAAAAAAATGTTGTTTGCAGCATGATATAGGCCTGGGCTTTATTACACATACATAGTGTTATTTATTTATTTATTTATTTATTTATTTATTTATTTATTTTGTGTTATGTATTACAAGCTAGCCGAAATATGTTATCAAGGTTGCAAACTTTCAAGATTTAGACATTGTGAGATTGACAGAGTGGCCAAAATGTTTGATATGAAATAAAACGATTTCTTTGCATGATATAGCCTGAAATGGGACTAGATTACTAAATGAGGTTTGATGATTTTGGCATCCAGAAATATTAGAAAACTATGTGAGACAACGACGATGACACAAATTTGCAATCTTTAATAAATAACATTGGCAGCATGGCAGGGATGTAGGCCTTTGCTTTTGGATGTTCGTTGTTTCCCAGTTAGCTGAAAGACAGATCATTACAGCTAACGTCAAGACAATAGAGTTTGCAGCTTTGCACTTGTTTGTACAATTAATATAATCATTGTCATTCATTCATGTTAATGTGCCTTGTTGCTGTAAAGGATTCATGTAGGTTTTGGTCCACCAAAGTTACATTTATCCGCAATATCTGGGGTCCCAGACACAGAGAGGCAATTGCATACATGTAATTCTTCCTACTACATGTAAAAAATATCACCAAAAATATTTAGAAGCTGTTAGTGTCAGGTAAATTGTTACAGCGTTGCTATAATGCTTTAAATTAAGTAACCATATCGACCCACACTCCAATCCAGTAGATGGCGGTAATCCAGCCAATAGTGATTTGTCAAGCGCCATAAAAAACCGCGCACAAGAAGTCAGCATTGTGTTGTCCGTGCTAGCGTAGCTAGAGCACCATTTTAGATAGACATTGGATTTCGGAAGAAAGAAGAACCCAACCGCACGGTTGAAAATACGATTGACTAAAAGTCTTAATTTAGAATACATCATTATAGGCACCAGTTAGCGATTCGAACAAAGTTATCTTCATCGAAAAACCAAACGCACTCACCGTACTGTAGTGCTGGTAGAAGCTAGCCAGCCAGCCAGCCAGCCAGCCAGCTAAGCTATCGCTCACGCTTTGATTTACCATCAATCGACTTGAACAACCGTGAGTACGTCATTTATTAATTGTATGGATAGTTATATAACTTCGTTTCATACTATTATGCTTATATAATGTATGTCCATTAAATAGTGTTGTGTGCACTATATACGATATCGATGGTAATTCATTACAAATAATCTATAGCTGAAATAAGAAAATCGCAATTGTGGAAAAATCTGGACATTTCAGATAAGATGCTACGTTCCAGACAAATTGAAAGTTGTTTGTTCCCAATTTGAAATGTCCGATTACTACCCCCATGCATTCTAGGTGCACGATGCTAAACGTAAAACATACACGTACATGATAACATTGGCGACGATGGCTGTTTTGACATCATAGACTTGCCGTTTGGTGACACTATACTTTTGTGTTCTCTTATTCAAAAAATAATTCAATTAATTGCGGCCATAGTTAAATTTAGTTTTGGTTCAGTTTATTTAAACGCTTTAAAAAAAACAGCAGCCAGTGACTCACACATACACACAGTAAAATGTATCTAATCTGCATTAACATAAAAAGGTTATTGGCCATTACACTATTACATTCTACGACCCACTAACTGTCTAACAAAAAAGTCTTATTACTAATTATGTATACTGTATGCCATACTGTGTATTTGTTACTTTTGTGTGGATATCCTGTTGTCGAATTAATTCCCCTCGGCTATAATAAAGATGTATTGATTGACTTTACAGTTTAGGTTCAGTTTTATATTTAAATATGAGTTATATTAAACATGGTTTACATTTCCTTTTCAGAAACCTGCTCAAAAGCAAGTCCAAATGAGTGCACCCGCTTCCCAAAAAGTTGTGCTGAAAAGCACCACCAAAGTGTCCCTCAATGAGCGGTGAGACGTCATGCACCCTGTCAGCAATTAGACACCAGATGCAACCGTTGGTTCGCAGGGCATTAGTGTCCTCTATGGAGAGCCACTGTGTGCGACTGGATCCAACATGGATGCTAGCCTGCCTAGGCCCATCATGTGCCAGCTGCCATCACTGCTTGCCAAAACACCAACAACAAAAAGAGTAAAAATGTATCTTTGAGCGCAATGGGGGATGGTAACAGGTAGGCAGGCTGTAGTCCTGAAGGGGGCCAAATGGCATGGCTGTGAACCACGGTGCCCCTTCTTCTGCTTGGTGCACAGTGCAGTATACACAAAGGATCCATTTAAAAAAAAAAAGAAAGGAGGGAAGCTTCAACCCGTCCAGAAATGGTCATCCTTTCATGCACCGTCCACTGCTCTAAGCAGTTCTCCTTCATATGAAGGAAAGAGCTCGGCATATATATCTTTGTTTTCTTTTTCCACCCAATCTTTTTCTCTCCTGAAATCCTATGTGCCCAGTCCTAGTTCGGACGTGACCGACGCTCTCCTCGTCTCCCTGTTGATCACGTGACCGCCGCGGCGTGCGGTCACAAGGCGCGGTCCGAGCTGTAAGCGGCTGGGCTGTCTTGGCACCAGCCTCCTTGCCCGGGGCCCCCTACGGCTGCATGGTGACGTAGTCACAGCAGATCAGCGGGAGGCCTGTAAGTGGCAGATCTCTCTCTCTTTCTCTCTCTCTCACTCAGCATCTGACTTGGCTGTCTTATTTATTTATTCTTCCGCTATAGAATTAAAATACGGTAAATTATAATATGAAGCCATTTTGGGTTTCTGTTCCTGGGGGAGTTGCCAACCAGTGGTGTTGTAAACCTCAATGGCAAGTGCCTCCACATTCATAACAACCTAAAATAAAAGAAATGCCATGAATTCTGGGGGGAGGGGGGGCATTCCCACTCCTGTGTGTCCACTTCTTCTCCCCTACTACTTTCTCTCTCACTCCCAACCTCCCTCTGCTCCCCAAGCTTCACTAACATGCTGAAGAACAAGCAGCCGACCGCTGTGAGCATGCGGGCCACCGTGCAGCAGCAGCACGCGGCCAGCGCCCGGAACCGTCGGCTGGCCCAGCAGATGGAGAACAGGCCCTCGGTGCAGGCCGCACTGCATCACAAGCAGGTGGGTGTCACGTCTGAGCTGAGGAGCCTTGGAATTGGCGAACACATTCCAAGTCAAGTTTGTCTACATAGCCCTTAACCACATCAGTCTCAAAGGGCTGTACGGCCTATATTTCACATTAAAACAAACAACCCCATAACCCCTTTTATTAATTTTTTTGTTCTGTTTGCGAACGCCAGCGAAAGATCTGAGGAGGTAGTTCTTGACGAACACTTTTACGGTGGACAAAATGTGACAGTTTAAATCTAAATGATTTAGGAATGTTTACACACAATGTTCAAATGTCGTGCTCAAAGCAAATGCGCTTGCCACGAATGTTCGCCAGTTCTGTACGCACCACTGGTCTCGCAGAACCAGCCTTCACTTGGCGTATGGTCTGGGACACGGCGTTGTCCAACTGCGTCAAGACATGCCTACTTGACAGGAGAGGTAATTTGATTGACACGCACGACAACCAACTACATAACTCGATGGCAAAATCGAATGCTAAACAAATACTGAGAAATTTTAGGGGGGAACTTAAACATTTTAGACTTGAAGCCTATGCCTAGAACAATGTAAAACATGCAATGGCACTGTACACCATGGAAACGCATATCTTAACAATAAAGTAATGAAACATAGTATGCATGATTGCTCTATGTAAGCATTTTGATAAGACTTATGATTAAATAGCTGGAACCATGCTTGGTTATGGATTGCAGCCATACATTGTATAATATTTAATAAACGGCACTCACAGCCAATCATAGCGTTCCCACATGAATACAACATAACACGCCCAGTGATAGACAGTGAGAGCTATATGCTAGTTAGAAACAATGATTTTAAGTATTGACATTTCTAAGAAGGGAAAACAAACCTAGTAACGATGTATAATCATGTTTGCTTTGAAAATAGGAATACTACAAATGCATGCAGCCACCATATTTAAAGGATATTTGTTCAGTGTAAAAACTTTTTTAATTTGCACACATGCTCCTAAATGTGTTTTTATAGTTTGCACAGATCCAATTAGTTGCAAATGTAGGTGAAACACTTGCATTATACTGCCCTGGTGCAGTCTAGCATTTATGTTGCCACTCCTCGAGCCAATTGTAATAATTCATGAAGTACGTTGATGTTATATCAAGAATAAAGGTCAATTTGCCTGGAACCTTGTCTTTTTGTTGCAGAAATGTCTAGGAGAGAATTCCATGTGGTGCGTGCCCGGATTAACGGCGCCGTTTAGTTTAACAGAACAATGCAACCAGCTCTGTCAAAGGCTCTATAGCCGAAACGCGTCAGCTTATCTTAATGTGACAATATAATTTTTGGTAAAATATAACTATTGGATCATTAATTACATGTGCTACCTCATTCTGTTAGTACTATTTCCTATAACAATGTCATTGTATTTTAAAAACTGTAATTTTTGTGTATTCTTTTTTGTGTACATTCCGTCATTCACAAAACCTCCAGAGTCTAAAGCAGCGTCTTGGGAAAAGCAACATCCAGGCTCGGCTGGGTCGGCCCATAGGGTCCCTGATGCGAGGAGGAATCGCTGGCGGACGTGGAGGAATGCGGGGTATGGCCAGGGGTGGTCTACGAGGACGTATTCGAGGAGGAGCGATTAGGGGAGGTCTTTCCCTAAGAGGTGACTGTGTCCCAACACTTGTTTTTTGTTTAATCAGTAGTTGCGTTTGTATTCCATGGTAACTGAAAAACTGATAAAACTCTATGGACCCTTCTTTATTTATTTTTATAAGAGGTCAAATGTAATGGGTTGTTTTTAATGTGACATTACTCTGGTTGTAATGTAGTCTGCACACAAGCTTGTTAAGAGAACTCATTTTTAGTATTTTTGCCAAAGTATGACAAATGCCATAATTATGGAATAGAAAAATAAATTGTAACTAAAATGTATTTGTATAGCACCTTTCACAGACGGCAGTCACAAAGTGCTTCACAGTATTATGCATTGTCAACAGCATAAACATAAAAAATGTAATAGAAACTAAGTGTAGATGGTAATCTACTTTGTAGTCTATTAAACCTCTAATCCTGAAATCCCACATTTTTAAAATTATTTTATTCTTTATCTCATATAATCCAGACATTATGATGAAGAGTTCGACATATGTCTTGTGTTATTCTGCATAACAAGGGCGTGGCAAGATTTGGTCAATTGCACCTAATGTGTAACCTGATCTCCATCCAAGGTGCCACCTTGAAACTGTTTCAAGAGGGCAAGCGCTTTGAAAAAAATACTTTGCATGTGATTAGATGAACCTGTGAACCAGCATTCTGTTATCCACTCTTGCAGGAGAAAAGTTGGAGTGAAAAACTATTTTTAATTGAGAAAAGCCTTTTCTCTTCTAATAAATTCTAATAAAACTAATGCTAAATTATATCATCTCTAGGCATTTTCGACTCAAGTTGCTTTCAAGTCGCCTACGTCGTAGCTATAATGCGATGCTGATTGGCAACACACTGTTTATCTTCCGGAAACCCCTCGATTTCCAAGCCCTCCAGACTGATTCTCGCGGCTAAGTCAAACAGGAGCTAGTGAAATTTGTGAAAAATGGCCAAAATACCTTTTTAGGGTTCAGACAGTTAACATTATTTTGTAGTAGTAATTTTGTAAAACTTGTTGCGAGGTAAAATGTATATATTGATTTTTCTTTCTGTCCATCTTTTCATTCGGCCTGAGCTCTGACACTTATTTTTTATTTTATTTTTACATTTTAGGGAGGCGTCTGTCAACCGGCATGATCCCTATGCGTGGCCGCGGTGGTCCTGGACGTGTTGCGTTCCGAAGAGGAATTCGACAAAGAGGTGGTGGCGGTTTCGGTCGTGGAGTTGGCCTTACCCGAGGAGTTGGAAGAGGAATGGTATCTAGAGGTTTGTGATCAAATTGATCTAGTTAACTTTTATTTATGCAACCTGTGTACTGTATATGTATGCCTAAAACAAATTTTGCAGTATTGTGTTTGAGGTGTTTTAAAGTATATTGTATTTCCAACCTTACTTAAAGATGGCGGGATAAGCGATTTGTCAGCGAATGCACTTTTAGTTGTTTTGAAGAGTTCAAATGTCAATAATCTTTCTCCAGCATCACTTAACCTGCCTTTTTAATGTCCCTCATTAATCAAACGAAATCTATGAAATATCTCGGCGTTATGGTATCATATCTCTCTCAATCATTAGGCTGTTTTTTTTTTTTTTTTTTTTTTTTTTGTTTGTGGCAGCCAGGGGAATGGTGAATGACTCCAGCCTTAAATCTCAAAATGATTGTGTGAAAGTTTAGTACCTACGTAAAATATTAAGTTTGACGTTGCTATGCCGTCTCTCCTGTTTACACAGGCATCGTTCTGTGGTCTGCATTTCCCTTCATTATGTCATAGAAAGTCAGATGTAGATAAAACCCTGAAATGACACTGCCATCCATGCCTGTCTCTATCACACAGGTCGTGGGGGCATGCGTGGGCGTGGTGGCTTCCCAGGCAGAGGTGGGCGGGGCAGGGCTGCCGGCCGGCCGGCCGTAACTCGTGAGCAACTGGACAATCAGCTGGACGCCTACATGTCCAAAACCAAGGGCCACCTTGACGCTGAACTGGACGCATACATGGCCCAGGCCAACTCTGAAGGCATGGAGTGAACCCACGAGCTAAGCGCTAGCCAGAGACTGCTGCTCAGACTCCTCCGATATTGGAAGAAATCATGTTCAAGGGAAGAATGTAGAATACTGGTATATGTAGTTGGGCCGTGGCAGGTTAGCAAAATGACATGAGGTCTGTGAATATGAATGATGTTCAGCCATAATTAAACTTTTCAAGCTTAAGACCGAAAAGAGGAAATCTTAAAATGTGGATTTGGCCATAAAGATTTGATCCCATGCAGTGACGTTCGATTATGTATAACATTTCATTAACTGGTACATTTTGACCCAAGGGACTCTGATGCCTGGTTTCAGACCAGATATTTCTCCCCCTCTTGTATTTTTAAACATGACTTTTAGAAATGATTCAACTAAGTGGGTGAGGGGGTTATTTTGTTTTTTTTTCTGTTTTTTTACCCTTTTAAAATTTTATTTGAAAATGGTTCTTTTTCTAAAACAATTTTTAAATGAGTTATTCAAAAACTAGTTTGATTTGTGAAATTCTCCTATTTAGCTACTGTTTTAACCAACACCGAAGTATTTCTGACTTGCACATTTGCTTTGCTAATGGGTATGGAATTGATTTACTTAAGATCATTAACATTTTTGTTTTTTATATATCTGCAAACTGAAAACCAAGTTTACTGTTGGACATGTCATTTAATGAAAACCTTTTATTGTATGATTAAAAAAAAAAAAACATGTTCAGCCATTGTTATAGTTTGGCATTAAGTGTAGATTACAAGATGCGTTTGTGGATACTGTCTTAATGTTTCAAGTAAAGTGGGTTTTCATGAGCAAATTACTTATTTTTACAGATCTTCAATAAAACCACTTGGTTAAAATGCTGTTCTTGCAGCAAACGATCAGATCAAATGTTTGTTGGTTAATTAGAATATTGAAACGCATTCACTTGAAGCGAAAAACCCAGTCATGCTGTAAAGAATTTTTTTTACCCTTTTTTGACCTTGAATTTACCAGGCAAGTGTAAATTGACAGCATATTCTAATTTGTAGCACTGGCCTGGGGAGTGGTTAAGGGGTGAAGAGAGGGCTATTGAACCAGTTGACAACGGGATAAGGTAGCCATGATGGTACGGGAGGTGTCAGGACAAGGGATCTTTAGCAACCGGAGTCAGGACACGTTAAACATCTTTTGTGAAAGATTGCACCCTACACACAACAGGTTTCCCTTCACTGCCCTGCGGTATTGTATTTTTCATTTTATTTTTTAACTTTTAAAGTTGAACCAAAGTGATTTGGATATAATCAGCTAAACCAGTCAACGTTATAAGATATTAAATCTAACATTTCCACCGATGTTGGGGAGGGGGTGAAACGTGCGTAAACTTAAAGACGTGATCTCAATATAATGACTCCAGTCTCAAATGTTGTATAGGCCAATGTTTCCTCGTGAGCCAGGGGCAACAGAAGCAATTGAACAAATTGCTATATTTGGTTGGTTTTGGAGAAATTCCATAATATCAATTGAGCCTTTGCAAGACAGCTACATAAGAACAGTTTTTGCCGGATAGAAGTCATAATATGGTAAATGGGACTGCATTTTAAGTAAAGATTTTCTAGGCCATCATTCAATATTGTTCATGTATGTATCATATTGTTCCAATAAAGAGGATTCAATTCTAAAATGAGCTGGCTACACATGTAATTTTTTCAGAAGGAGAGAGACAGCTAATTGTGAAAGTAATCTACTAATGAAACAAATTACTTTTAATACCCAGTAATAAGGTCATGGCCGAAAGAACAACATCATGGGTACAATCGGCCCCTGAAATGGGTTTTCTCAGGAGGGTGGCTGGCGTCTCCCTTAAGAGATAGGGTGAGAAGCTCGGCTATCCGTGCGGAACTCAAAGTAGATCCGCTGCTCCTTTGCGTCGAAAGGAGCCAGTTGAGGTGGTACGGGTAAGGATGCCCCCTGGGGGCCTTCCTTGGGAGGTGTTCCAGGCATGTCCGACTTGGAGGAGGCCTCGGGGAAGACCCAGGACTAGGTGGAGAGATTATATCTCCATACTATCTTGGGAACGTCTCGGGATCCCCCAGTCAGAACTTGCTAATGTGGCTCGGGAAAGGGAAGTTTCCCTTGCTGGAGCCGCTGCCCCCGCGACCCGACTCTGGATAAGACTATAGGCCTAATCAATATGCATGGTTTTAGTGCCATGGTATTTGAGATTATTATACTTTTTTTATATTATAATACTCTTCACAGTTATTGTGCAATTAACATCACGCCCCAAGCAGGAATTTTGCATGGTTCACATAAAATCCCTAATTTTAGTTCTAACATGGAAATGAAAACTTTTAGTAGATTTTTTTTTAATTACAGTATATTTCTCTCTTTCATTTGGTAATATAACAATCACTGTGACAATAAAGTCATTTTAATTCATTTGAAGTGTTTGATTGACATGTCTGTCTTCATTTGACATATTTTATTTTTCAGACTGCAATACAATTTAGTTTATTTTACTTGGAACATTTATATTTGAACTGCTGTATTGGATTGTGAGCCTGGTTTAGAGGGAAAATATACATTTTTATTTAATTGTATTCCTTTTGTTAGGCTATGTTTTTAATGTATGACATGCAAACGTAAACTGCATTTTGAACCCTGCTGTTTTAAACTTTTCACTTTGTGTTTTATGAAAAAAAAAACAGCATAGGCCCTACAAATATTAAGTACAAATCATAGGCGTATATCATGGCGCATATAGGCCAGTTTTTGTGAGCGCGCATGCTCGTGCACATATTTGGTCGTGTGTCGTAAAGCAGTTTTAACGACCGTAGTTCGTGCTATAAAATGGTTGTCGTGAAGACAGGACTGTCTTGTTCCGACTCGCTCAGCGGCGTGTGGAGAACGGCAAAAGGCTCTTGTCATGGGAGAAGGTAGCGTCTATTTTCCATTATATTTTACAGTAACAAACCAGTTTGTCCATCACGGCAGTATCGTGGATTATAAATGTGATATGGATTAGGCTACTCGACGTTATGAAAGTTATAGGCTATTGCAGAATGCCTCACCACGTGGCGACACTATAACTATGCTATCGAGCTGACTAGCCTAAGATGTCTTTACACATTTAACGCTGTCTATAAATTATAACTAGTCTAGTGGCCTTGAATAACTACTTTACTATTAGTAGCTAGGCTATAATAAAGTATAGGAACTGCAATGTGACTATAGTGAAGTCTTGGGAATAGACTAAATCCAAATATCTGTTAAAGTTAACACTGAAACGTTTAAAATTGCTTAAATTAAACTTGTAAATGCCATGCAGCATGTGATGTCTATTCAGTGGCAGAACTCGGACCTGCAATGGCGACAGTTTTCAGGCTTTGCTTTCATCGCTGCATTAAAAGTTGCAGATTGGTGACAATGAGGCCTGGTACAAAACAGCTTGTCGATTAATACAAAAAAAATCTTAAACAAATGTGTTTTTGCAACATGATTTTCTTTAGTTTCACGACAATTCATAGACTATGGAGATGTGATCTATGCACTAAAGAGCTATTACTTTTCAGTTTCAGTTATTTGGGAGGGATTTGCTGAACATGGTGAAATTAGCTGACGCTATGCCATGAGAAATGCTGCAGACATCAAGGTTGGTGCATCTTATTTTTTTATTTTTGAAAGCTTAGGATGTCAAATCTTTCCACAGGAATGGCTCAAACTAATTTAAGTCATATTCCAACGCTGCTTGTTCACGCAGGCTAAATAAAATGGCAAAATCATGGAACATCACAGAATTGGTTGGTAGAATTTTTAGCTTACATTAAAATAAAGTGGCGCTTAATGTGATATTACATTTTGAGATGTCAACGATTTTGACACTATTGGTTTTAATGTTAACATTCATACCTATGCGGAACGCTCAACATTTATTTTATTGTCATGCTAGTCTAGTGGCATGTGTTTGTCCTAATATAGGTCATGTAAATTCAGACCTAATTAGAGAATTTGACTTTAAGTGGGAACCCTGGACCACATTACATGAGGCCCTGATAACAACGAGACTTGTTGCTAAAGATTTCAAAAGCGCTTTGATAAATCCCCGAATACTCACAAATGCATGGCCTGGGACAACTGTCACACTGACGAACAGCGTGATACCTTGCGCTGAAAAGTTGAATATTTAAACTTTTAAGTGTCTAAAAACGCAAGAGCGCCGCCATAAAAGCGATTGCCAGTCCATAAGAAAACCATGGTTTTGCTAGTGACGTATCTTGGTGTGAATGGGCCCTGACTGTTGGTTGCATAGCACCAGTAAATGCCTTATCACTGTGGGGCTGAGAGCTGGTGCAGTGCACAGAGCAATACTTTCCTGCAACCCACTGCTGTGCATACTCGGCAGCAGTGTTACTTAAGGAAATATACACATGGGTGTACTGTCATGCCTAAAGTCCTGTTTTAGTTACCTTCTCTTAAAGATCAGTGAACTAACTTTGGTAACGTGTTTCAGGTAAACAATGACTTCACCAGCAGAACACGGCTCTTGCTCCTGGGTAATTCATCTATGTAATTTCTCACTGCAGGAATTTGGCCTTAAATATTAACCTGGTTAATATAATAAATGTACAGGCTCCACCTCTGCAATTTACATTGCTTCACATATCTGTATGGGCATGAAACTCTGAATTGAAAATAATTTCCAGTAGGTCTAATTATTCAATGGTTTTCAACCAATAACATCCATGTGACGATGCATGCCATTTTTAACCAGGCTATGCAACTAGGACTTTGCAACCCAAACAGGATCTTCTCAGTTCTGGAATGTTTCAGTAGTTTAAACTTGAACTAGTGTTGCTCTATAAATGCCATGACTATGTTGTAACATCTAATAATTGCTGAATTGGTTTAGTTGCTGTAGTCTAATTTAATGGGGCCTCCTCGTTAACCCTCAAAGGTTATATTTTACCAGTTCATTGTGGGCACTGAATGCAGGTACTTGGTGCCCAGGAACCAAAATGTACATTTAGCCCAGCTGAGGGTCCATGTTAATGTTTCATGCAGTGGAAAGGGCTTGCCTGACTTTTTCTGTTATGATGACTGGCTATATATGTTCAACTGCTCTGACTCCTGAATGAAATTAGCCTATCTGAACTGAAAATGCTTTATTGTTCTCTTATGGTTTTTGTTTTTCTCCATTTAACTCAAATCTGTTCTGCTGCAGATGATTAGCACCAGAGCTACCAACTAATCTGGATGGATCTCCACCCTGTCCTGGCTGTAAAGCAAGTATTAAAGCTTAATAAATCACTGCCTAAACCTTGCTTGAGGTCTATCCCGATAGTCCCTCTCCCCGTGGGTTCTTGTCGTTGGAAATGCCTCAAAAAATAAATCTGTGGCTTTGCTTTACCCACACGGTTTCTCAAATATGCCTTGTGGGATTTTGCTGCAGGACAAACTTCTCATTGTTTACTATAGTGAGCATACAAGGCTTGAGCACCAGTTAACCATTTTACATTGTTGTCATAGGTCCTCATAGGTGCTGTTTAACCATGCAGCTTTTTACGTGAAAGTACAGGTGAGTAATGTTATAAGATACTAATTTACTGAAAGCACTGCATGGTATCTGCAGCCAGGTGCTAAATCATCTGGTTTGTTCATAACTCGGTGCAAGAAAAAGTCAACATCTGGCATCGTTGGTCTCCTTACTTTGTGTTTGGAGTCCTGGTATATTGTTGAGACATCTTCGCCAATATAAGCTTCCGTGCCTTGTCGGCATTGAACGGTAGAGCCGTCCCTTTCACTTGTGCAGACTGAGCAATTGCAACAGATTGTGTGGCTCACTGGCACATTCTATAGCCAATTTAATATCACATGGAAAACCTGAATGTATGTTTCACTGACTGTCTAAAAGGCTGATGGCATATTAAGTGGAAATTTAATGTATTTATGCTTTAGTTACTCTAGTGATGTAAAGCATTGACTCATTGTTTGAAGTGTTACTGAACCCCTTCAGAGCGAAGCTGCTTCTTTCTTCCCCTTACTGACTTGCATCTCCTCTCCTGCAGGAGATGACTGCCAGTGTTTTCCTGAATGACTCAAAATGCAGGTTTTAAGTAAGTATCAAATGATATGTTCACAATGCAGGAAAATCTGACTTGTTTCTCAAAGCTAGCATTGTGTCACAATATAGGTTGCATAATGCATTGTTACTCAAAGCACTACATGGTATCTGCAACCAGTTGCCACTTTATCTGGTTTGGTCATAAATTGGTGAGATACATTTTTGGGAAGTCAACATCTGGCATTGTTGGACTCCATACCTTGTGTTTGGAGTCCTGGTATATTGTTGACACAAACTAGACAGTTTTGACTATCAGATGGGTGGTTTGTTTGGTTTTTAACAGATCATTTATTGACAGATCTGGACCAACTGAGCCGAAGATGACTGCATTGAAATGTGAGTGTTTATCTAACAATGTGCATATTGAAATAGTTTAAATAACACTGGTGTTTAGGCTTTATAGTAAGAAGGCTATTTGATGTAATATGAAAATATACCTCAATGATTTCAACCACCTACAAGTTCTAATGCTTCAATTAAATTGTCTGGAATTTCTTTAAGTTGACACTGTAAAGGGTCACGTCATCTCACATGGACTGTTTTGGGCGGCAGCTTGTAGAGCCTAAAAACTGAAGTTGGCAGCAAATACTGAAAGTACCATATAAATTATATTGTCAATTTGTATTTATTACTAATTACCAAGAATGAATGTTTATCTGTATATATTGCCCGCCAAGCACTTCTGGAACTGTTTTGCCTCCATGGACCCTGTGATGTGACTGTTAAACTTCTATAGGTGTTGCTCTGCTGTAAACAAAAGCAGTCACAGCATTGCACATTGGTAATTTATGTATTTATTATAATTTACATTCTCTTATAATCTGAATGAAACTCATAGGGCAAGGTAACTGCCAAATGGTGGCTGAGATAACAATTAAAACATTAAACACCTTGCACATAACTATTGCATTACTGTACAGTAGGCCACATACCAAGGCACTTGGGATGGTGTTTCCAAATTGCTGTGGACGTGGCCTTAAATTAAAGCTTCCAGTTGGTTTCTGTAGCAGCTTTGCTTGGTGACTTACTGGGAACATTACCTTCAGGTTTCCTGAGTTGTGGAGTAACAATGTATATATTTTTTTAGGTCATGGATCACTGCTGGAGGACTGGCTGGATGTTGACTGGTGAAGCCATCTTTCTAATCTGCAGCCTTGTGGTGTAATCCTAAACTGGCGTCCTCCAGTTTGCGTTTGCTGTGAGTATCAGTCTGGAACAATTCATCCAAAAGCATTGTCCTAAATTGCATGTTAATTTCAGAATTGGGACTTATTACATTTCTTTAGTAGTTTCCAGGTCTGGAGAATTTTCCAGATGTTCCAAGTTTGGCTTTCTAAATCAAAACATCTTAAATAAATTGCTCATAAAGCAGAATGTTTTTCATGGTATTAGGAGCGAGCAGCCAGCACAACCAATGTGCAAGCTTTAGTACAGAGCTGCAATCTTCTGGCAGTTGTTCAGCAGGTTAATAGCATGCCTGGCTGTTGCATACATGACTGACAATGTAAGGATTCTATGGTTTGTCACTATTAATGGCATTAAATGATCAATCGCTCTCCAGTTATGAAATGCAATTATCTCATGAGTTCTACACATTTCTGTTCAGCCTTCAAAGACTGAGAAACTACTGACAACTTAAGCTTGTAATGAGTGACAGCTTGTCAGATGAACATATTCTAGTGTCATCTTCAGAATTTAAGTTGACCGCCTATTGGCAAAATGTTTCAGAAACTACAAATGCTTATGTTATATTGAGGGGTTCTAGACTAATGAGTCAGTGCTCACAAGATCACGTGTATCACCAGCCTACCAATTTATGTTGTGGCAAATTGTCTGACCGAAGGATTTCAAGAGTAACTGACTCAGGCTTGTTGGTGGTAAAATGGGTGGGAAGTGCAGATGCTAAGCCGTGGTATCCAAATGGATATGCTCGGTGTGCTAAGCGGTTCACATGGCCCTCATGTGCATTATGTCTTAGACATCCTTAGAGGCCTTACACCTGGACACGCATCGGAGAAAGCATTTTAAGATATAATAATTTTTCACTGACATGTTTGAACCTTGTTTAAGACCTGAGTCGCTATATCATTTAGAAAATTCCTTATCAGTAGGATCACTTTCAAAGAGGGCCAGTGGGCATACCGCTACTGTCCCTTAACGCAGTGATCCAAAAGCAGAGAGCAATCTGAAGACTCATAGACCACCTCCTGTTAGTTGGTCTGTCTCCAGTGCAGACAAGGTTATAAATGAACCTACAGTAGGACCTGGTGCTTAACATGAAGGATATGTTTATTCAATTGTGAAATGTGTATACCCCTTAACAGATGAGTGTACAAGTTGGAAGATCTACTACAAAGCCAAGAGAAATTGAGGGATTCTTTCCATTTGAGGGATTACGGTAAGATTAACCACGTGTCTCAATGTGTTAGAGTTCTCCCACAGATATATGCTGTGTCCTATAAATTAGTTTGAGTATTTGCACTGAGCAACATTTAGCCTGGGCCATGCCGATTATGTGCAGCAAGTTATAATCTGTCCAGTCATGCGCAAGATGCCTTGTACCCTGTAATAAGTGTACTTTATGGTCTAGGTAAACCCTCCCCATGGATGCAATAAACTACTCCACATTAAGCACCTGCCCCAAAGTACCAGCACTGGCCTCACAGCAAGAAAGTCCTGGGTTCAAACCCCGGTCTTCCCAGCCTTTGTGTGGAGTTTGTGCTTCCCCATGTTGGCAACGGCTGCCCACTGCTCCCCTGATGGGTTAAATACAGAGGATCTGTTTCGATAAATTTGTGACAATAGCACACTTAAATTATCTGCTGTAAAACCTTGTTCAATAAAACTCTTTATATTAAACTGTTTAACTTCATTAAGTGGAAGGCTGTGTAGTGTAATTTGGTGAGTAGACTTCTATATTTTAAGAATAAAAAAAAAAAACTCTGATTAAACATTCCACATGAACGTTTGGTTAATTCACATAAAATCAAATGTGGTAGCACTGTTTTTGGATTGCAGAACATGGTCTACTGAAGACCCCACACGTTTACCCCTGATATGGTGACAAGGTACACTTCATTACATATTTTGTGGTGTAAAACTGCGTACAATACATTGCAGCCTGAGGTATTTGCGTGAGCTGGACAGCTGTTGCGGTTTGACAGCATTCTGGGCATGTGATGCAGAATCTCAGTCTTGAAACGCATGTGGCCTATGCAAGGCCTAACCTGAAAAAAGACGGTTTGTAAATGGTAAGAAATACATTTCTACCAGCAGTTGGCGCTATTTTAACTAGTACGAACGCTCTATATTGGGCATTTGGATTAGAAAGTTCAGTAAATTTAAGGGAACTACACCAAGGCTTGGACTAGCCAGTCTAATCACCATTTCTATTAAGCGCATGTTCGTGCCATAGAACTGTGGCTCTTGCAGCTACCTTCTGAGTCTGCGCGGACAAAACAAACCAAGTTGTACTATTAGTGACGGCTAGTAAAGAGCGAACCACAACACTGACAGAGTAGCTTCTTGCGTTATCAAATGTAGGCCTTTCTAGGCCTTCTGTTCAAAATTTACTTAAGAGACTGAGTCATAGGAAACATAAACAGGAGAGCAACACGATGCATAATCAATTTGGCGGTATAAAGTTAAAATGCAAACAGTAAACGTTTACGGTACTTGTTTTTGGGCTGCTGATGAAAAATAAATGTTTTCACTGTTAGGTTTTTGTGTTTTTTATATTAACAGACATAGACTCGGATTGTATCGCATAGTCGTAAATTAACGTCATGAAACAAATAGTCCGAACTGGCCAAATTACCATTGTTAGGAATAAATTGTGTACATACGCAATATGAAGCAGCATGTGAGCAAATTATGGTATTTGAAGTAAACTCTTTGTAGTAAAACAATCTAATAATTGATCGAGGTGCGTATTACAGGTTTTCCGGGTGCAGTATCACCTATCGCCACGAAACACGCCTGCAGTCGAGAATTCAGTCCGAGATGTTGACCCCTGCCCCCGATCTACTTCCTCAGTCAAATGTGCAATAAAGATGTCGGCCCACTGTGAGTTATTCTGCTGGAGTGGAGACTGGGGTTTACCTTCAATAGATACTGAATGTCTGATTGTACTGGTGAGATTTTTTCGTGCCGTTTCATTTTTAAACTACTAAATATGAAGCAAAGTAATGTATGAGATATTTAGTGCAAAGTACAGTGGTGCGGTGTTGTGTAATATCAACAAGCCAGCAGATCGATCTGATCAGGTTCAATATCGCGGCAAAAAGTTCCGATCACTTTTTATCAGCAAGTCACTTTTGGGCACAACACCGGTACAATTTGACATGGTGGAGCTTTATGCACTACTTTGGATTACGTTCTTGTTAGCAGATTAACGGCAGCCAGTGCAGTAGCCTACATGGATGGTTGTAGGTTAATGCCCCATGTCCTCCCACCTGAAACACCAGTGTTCATGAAGGTACACACACGTGATGGGATTGGGAACTGGCTCTAGGAGGAATTCGAGTGTGTGCGTTCTGGGTCTAGCATTTAACACGAATGAAGCCAGTCTGGGAAAAACGAGTGCCAAATGATTTTATCTTGTAATTCTAGATGATAGTTAGGCTGGTATATTTAGAAAAAGTTAGTTGTTAATACATAACTGTTCAACTGCTCATTTGGACAAAAACGTTTGTGTAGCCTAAATAAACAAAGCCAGTAGTATTCCCTTATGTGATTGCAGGAACTACTATATTTAAAACAAACAAAAAGCCCATTTAAACCAGGAGCGTGATCTTGGAATAACAGATTAGAATGACATAATAAATAATACATCTAAGGTTGAGTGCGACTTCTTGACATCTGGAGAACTTGATATTTTAACTCTTAAAAAACGCTCTGTCTTCAATGCCATAGGATGTAAATAGCGGCTATATGTAAATGTGAAAAAAAATAAGGCAAGATGATCTGGGACCATAGAAGTTAGAACTATATGTTCGGAACATGGTACAAGTCAAGATTTTTAGCACCCATTATGCACCAGATGGTTTGTTACACAGAACAATTTGGGTGGTTGTATGAACTGATGTGATTTAACCAGGTAAAGAGAGAGTCAGTGATAATAGGCAAATACAAATTTAGTAAAATTCAGCGAATATCTACTCAGGATCTGCTCCACTATCCCATCCGTGGCAGGCAGTCCACTATAGTTGATATGGGGGGCAGAGCTTCTGAGGGTGCACCCTATGGAATTGAATCCCTGACTCTCTAATAGTTGCGAACCAGTGGGTTTTCCCTTGTTTGTTTTTAACACAGTTGATAGTTCAATTGATCAGGTAAGTTTGAGAATGATGCTAAGAGCTATACTTTAATATTTCCTTTGTTATTACCGAAAGCAAACTTGTGTGTGGTGATATTATTATTATTATTATTATTATTATTATTATTATTATTATTTTATTTAAAAAAATCTCTTTCCCTATTCTCTCTATATATCTATTTATTTTGTAGGCGTATGCTAAGTTTGCTGGTGCTCCTCTCAAAATTCACAAGATCACTAACCCATGGAGAAGCCCTGCAGGTAAATCGTCGAAATTAAGTGGGTTTTATTTGTGTATACTATAATGACTGCATGAAAAGTGGGGTGGGGGAGGAAGAAGAATTTAAAAAAGAAAATCCACAAAGAATTGGATCATATGCACTATCAGGACGTCATCTGCTCTTACCAGTGTTATACTGTGAATAGTAATAATAATATTTAAACATTGTTTATATAGCACTGTTCATACAAGGTTGCAGCTCAAAGTGCTTTGCAGTTGAAGAAATTAAAAAAGATTAAATGGTCAAATGAAAATAAAGTAAAAACAATACAAAAAATGGATAATAGACTGGGTATTAAAAACGAGATAGTACAGGGTAAACACTGTATAATTCATCCCTGGAGGAAGCTTTTCTTTGTCTATTTAATTTATCATTGAAGAATTACAAATGTGAGACATAAGATTATTTCTAAGGGAGAAGAACAAACACATTTGGTTTTATTATACCCAAACACGAGGTACCAAAACCGTTGCAAATGTGATGCACTAGAATTATTGCTTTTGTGTTGTTTATTTACACCGTGTCTGTTTTTAGGTGTCTTGCCTGCATTAAAAACGAAAGAGGAAGAAAGTATTTCTATGCCAAATAATATCATCATCCATCTCAGAAAACAGGTAACCTTTACATACATTTTTTAAACGTGGATCTTATAAGTATGCATGCATGATGATGATAATAGTAGTAGTTGTTGTTGTTGTTATTATTTAAAAAAACACAGCACTGGTCACTTATTGGTAGGTAACTGGACCATTGTCAACCAAAGAGCAACTTTAGTGATTTTCAGACAGATAAAATATTACAACAAACCTGGTTGAGAACTGCTTCATTTATGGGATACAGTCCCAGTAAAATGTTAATCTGCAAACAGGCTATGATAATTAGCTGTGCCGTGAGCATGGATTATTCTTACAGCGTGTGATATCTTTCAGAAGTACAATGCTGACTATGACCTGTCAGCTAAGGAGGGGGCAGACACGCTGGCCTTCGTGTCGCTCTTGGAGGAGAAACTGCTCCCTGCTATGGTAAGGCATCATGGGTACAAAATAAATAATCAAGAAAACATTGATAAACACCACCTCCCATGGTGCACCTGGGCTGTGTTTCTGTGCGGCGGAAGGCGTCTAGTCCTGGTACTTTCGTGTTTAAAAAAAAATTTTTAATTTTTTATTTTGTCCATTTCAGATTTACACTCAGTGGGTGGACTCCAAAAACTATGTGGATGTGACCCGGCGCTGGTACGCAGAGCATATCTCTTTCCCTCTCAACTTCTTCCTGCCCAACCGCATGCATAAACGGCAACTGGAGAAGTTGCGGCTTTTAAGAGGAGATTCCATGCTAGAACCCGGCGAATCGTTGGAAAGAGAGGTGAGGAAGAACCGAACTAGACTAGACATCGGGTCCGTACGTGCAGAAGAGCTTGGGTCTCCTTTTTAATTCTGCACTTGTAGGGGAACATTAAGGGTACATTCTGTAGCCATTTTGTATCCCGTTTTGCAAATGTGCCTAAACACGTGGACAAGGAAACGATAAGTTTTAAAGTCAAAATAATTACAGTAGTGGTTGCATTTTCATCACAATATGTACAGTAAATATCTTATTTTTTGACAGGTTAAACGTTAAAAACCGGAAAAGGTTGCTTGAAACATAAAAAAACTTTTATTAAAACTGTCAATCACTGCAACTATTACATTGTCAATGGATCAAGGCGTTTCGAATCTTGAAAGTCTGCAATTATCAGACCGATGTACAAATCAGGAGATGCTAAAATTGCCTGATAAGCATGGATCTGTGTATGTTGTAGGTGGGAAATGTTGGGTGTATGTGTGTTTTGAGGCTCTTGTGGGAATGTGGGCGACTCCAGTGACAGTGAAACGTGACACTTTTGGTGCTTATTATGTGTTTTACACAGCTTTACCGTGATGCCACGGAGTGTATGACGCTTCTGTCTCAGCGCCTAGGCTCGCAGAAGTTCTTCTTTGGGGATTCGTAAGTGACAACAATAGTTTAACCTGTAGATTTTATGTTATTACCAAATCTTCTATCTTGCTATATTTGTGTGGTCAATCATGTACTGTATAATATCAATAATTGCTTATAATTTTAAAACTTGTATATTTCTTAATTTCTTTATTTTTTTTGACAGTCCCTCGTCCTTAGATGCGTATGTGTTCGGCCATTTAGCTCCCCTGCTCAAAATCAAGATGCCTAATGGGAAACTCCAACAACACCTGCATTCCTTGGAGAACCTGAAGCAGTTCTGCACCAGCATTCTCCTCCTGTATTTTCCTTCAACGGGCCAAGGTGAGGTTTCAGGCTAGAGGTGCTTTTCCACTGCAGGACCCAACGCTGTAGGAACTAGGGATGGTCATAATTAACTGTTAACTAACCATAAGAAACAAAGGCTTATTAGGGGGGCTGTCTGTGTCAATAATTAGCTTTTTGATTACCATCCTGATCTCTCAAGCTACAGTTTGACTTAAATGCCAGTAATCGGTCTGAGTGGAATACCTACATCGGCTCTAATCGGAAAATGCTTTTGCATTGAGGGATTTCAGACAAAATGAAACACAAGCTAGTGCATGTTCCCGCAGCCTGGGTAGTGTCCAGAGCTCCTGCAGTGGAGAAGGGCCTTATCTCTCCCCTTAACATCTTCTTTACACTGGGCCAACTAAGCAAATTAATAAATTTTTTGCTTTATCAAATATCATGTCCAGAGCACACAAGCCACAAGACGTCAGTCCACTCAGAAGGCGGTGAAGGCGACAGTGAGCCCTATAAAAGACGCAACCAGATACTCTCCGCACTGTTCGCGTTTGGTGCTATGCTTGGTTATGCCGTTTTTACTGGCATCATCAGCATTGAACACGTGCAGCCAGAAATGGCACTCAGGAGTTCCAGTCACGCTGAAGATGAAGAGATGGACTGAATAACTACACTTCCGATAAGATAAATAACTGTTCGGATAAAAAAAAAAAGTAAAATAAAGTATAATGGATAAACATTTCTCATGGTACATCATCTCATGTAGATGGTCTTTATTTTGTTTGCTAATCTTCTTAATATCAGACGTGAGTATACAAACTGCTTATGTCTGCAAGTCATTTTTATGTAAGTGATTGTTAAAGGTTCTATATTTGACATTGATGTAGCAGCAAATGATTACTTCTATGTAAATACATAGTAAATGGCATCACAGTATGACTTGACCTCAGTGTGTTGCAACCCGAGCAACTCAAATATTTCTCATAGTCATTCTGGCCGCTTGTGCGTGTTTTGGTTTGAGGTGCTTAGTGTGACATCTAGTGGTATATAGACAAGATCCATTAGAGCCTGTAAACTAAGATTACGTCATCTCAAACATTTAAATGTATAGTCCGCTATTGCAAGATAATTTAAGATTACACTTTGTCAAATTCACCAAATATCTTCTCGCATTTCACTAGCCTACCGTTCTCTGTGCTTGCTGACAAAATAATATAATAATTTAAGGCTTGTTACGTCATTCTTGCTAACTTCGAGCTCAAAACGGTATCGCTCCGCGGTGGTGACTCGCACATCAAAATGAATTGTGAAGCAAAGTGTACTGCTACGGCTTTGTTGATGTGAGCGGTGTTCACCATTGTTGACGTTTCTATTTACAGAGCCTGGGCTGTGTAGAATAATCAGACTTATTTCTTTCAACACGCAACACACTGCAAGCTGTGTGTGATGATAGTGTATCATCACACAGCTTGCAGTGTGTGATGATACACTATCATCTTACATTTAGCTCAAGAGCCGACTATACCTTTTTAATTGAAGGTGGAGTATGCGATGCTGAAAGATTGATATTTGAACACATCAAAAGTAAAACGCCCCTCCCAATGCCACAGGGTGCTCCCTAAAATGGTCTGCTCCCCCAAATAGGACACGCATTGCTGCCAAGGCCAGGAAGGTATGATCTGCACCACTTTGTTTGTGTTCTAACTACACACTCGGCTGTGTACGAACAGCATTGTTGCATTTTTTTTCTGCAGTCGCTGACTGCACATTTTGTCCAATCACCTTAATCCAAGTAATTCCAGTTCACTTTTTTTTGTGTAGCCTATTAAAAGCAAATATCACAATAATACACATTTAATTTAAAAAAATGAAATGCTGGTATGAGGCTAACAACTATGTATGGCTAGTTGTGACAACATATTAAAATTGAGTTTAACGCACAGATGTTTATGTGGGCCTTCATCATAGAAGCAAAGGGAAGATAAAACTTAGCAATACAAACACCAAACATAAGTAACTGAAGTAGTAAAAAAAAATATATATATATATACACACATACATACACACACAGAATATTACCCAGAATGCATTTATAGTCTGTCTCACATCAATATTAGTCCTATAGTCAGAAACGCAGATTTCCTTGAGTGGTGTCCACATATTTGCTCAAAGACTGGTTGTACAGTAAACAGTTTTGGCATCGTGGTCCGGTTGCACTCTTATGAACTGCTAACCAGTTTTGGCATCGTGGTCCGGTTGCACTCTTATGAGCTGCTGAGTCTGCGACGAATTAGAGAGGTAGACTTTGTCTCTGTGTCCTCGACATCACTTTCACATTGTCTCTGTAGAGGGGGGGAGAGAACTGGGTTCAGACTACTGTAGGAGCTAGAATGCATTCAAATAATACACTACTGCATGTTACACGACATACAACAATTTCCACTACCAGTATACAAAACTATATATTCATCAGTAGTCATAAAATAGAAAGGAGTGCTAGAGGGATTGTAGTCCACTAAAAATACCAGTATAATGCTTGGCTTTCACACTATAATCTCATGTGTGCTTGTGTGGTTCACAGATGACAAATTAAAGTTATAGAAGCATAATATTCAGATTTTACAATCAAATGAAAGTATAATGGAATAAATAGGATAAGACCGTAATAGGATAAGACGGGCTCAAACACCCACACGTCTCCAGTAGTCTTTTAAAACAGCATACAAATATGCAAACATAGCCATAGTTTGATGTTGTCATTGTCACATTTGAAGATTTTGTGTATTCTTTCTCTATTTTGGTCGATTATAACGTGGCAAATATTCCATTGACGTACCACACACACCACGTCAATACCACAACATTATGACATTACCACAACATCATCATTACCGCCACAAAAATACATTTACAGCAAAAGTAGTTTTACAAACATTTTAAAAGTTTTTTTTTTTTTACGATTAACTATGTTAACAACTTAAAATAATATGTGTGGTGGCCTTTCGTTAATTCCATAAATCCACGAGAAGTAGGTAGGACATGTATTGGCTACGACAACATGCTTGTTATCTTATTTTATATTAAAGACTGTTTTTATAATGTGATGGGAATGACATTTTGCTATGCCACTTGGCAACAAAACTTAAATATTATAATTCTATATAAGTTCAGTTTTGGCCATCTATTGTCTTGGCATAAGAAAAACTGAATTATATATATTTTTTATTTTGTGGTCAAGAAGGTAAAGTTACTTTTATTGTCAGATACACAGGGACCAACTCCAGGTAAAAGGTCAGTGTCACTGGCTGGAGAGTTAACATAACATGTTTTTTGATAGTAGGGAAAACCATCACTTGGAGGAAACCCATGCGGACATGGGAAGAACATGTCTGTGTGGCCGGGACTGGGGTTTAAACCCGGGACCTTCTTGCTGTGAGGTTACAGTGCTACCGGATAGCAAAAGTGCCTCCAATTGAAGAATTACCTATTATATGATACGTTATGATTGTTATGATATGATGTTATGAATTTTATTTAAAGCTCACCAGGTCTTCATCTGGTACTGCATTGTTTTGTAACAGCAGCCTTATTCGGCCGAGTCGGTTGCATATCGACACCATGTTGTAGGACATCTAGAGAGACAGAGGGAATAACAAAGTAAGCACATCAGTGTTATTTTGTTCGTTATTTCTGTATAAAAACTACCTTATTGAAATGTAACAAGTAACTCCAAAAGCGATACTGTATACAATGTTTAAAACAGTATAGCAGCAAACAATGATTTTCTATGTAAACGTGGTGGATTAATTGCATCTTGGTTACACACTCCCTTTGTGCAGGTAAATTCCTCTTTTACCCCATTATATTTACACCTGGTACCGTGTCTCGGACAACTACAGCTCATGTCATATCTTCCTCTTATTCGTGCACGGTGCGCCTCTATTGACTTTGAATATAAAATGAATAGATTGTTTGTTTTGTGAACAGATTGCCTCTTTGTTATTTCGGGACGGGCTGCATTACCAACACTGAAAAAACACATGTAGAACTTAAGTTTTCACAAGCTGCCTTTAAACATGTATACGTTTAGTATTTAGCCAAACAAAATTGAAATCAAATAACGCTTTCATTCATTATATATTCCCATGTGTTACTTATGTGTTTTTATGCATAGCATACATAACAACACATACTTTCCATTTCCTCTTGGCGTTGAACCTTTTGAAATTCTTAATGTTAATTGAGGAGCGATTTCTGTTCACGAGCTGTTTCCGTGTGATGGGCTGAAAGAAAGGACAAGTTTTGTATTAACACAAATAGTAAGGAGCTTTGCAGGGTTAGCCATGATATATAATATCAGATACGGTATTACCTTTATCCACGGATGAAGTAAACTCTCATCAGCTGTCATTCTCTCACTGGAACAAAGGTTAGGCATCCACTAGTTTATTTTTTGATGCAGTCTAATATTATACAGAAATGATGTGGTACCGTATTGTATGTTAGGTGGCATTTCAGAGGACCAAACATGATGAATGCTAACCTACCCAAAACTTTGATTTTCTCTTAAATAACAACAAAGCTCTGGAAAGAAAAATATAATTTCCCAGGCTCTCCAAGTTAAATGCAAAACAATGCATTTCTAAACTATTTAAATATCCTTTAGACGTGCTGCTACAACATTTAATATAGATTGAATAAATACAGTACAGAAATAAATGTACAAAATCCCTATAAAAACTATTTTAGGGCAAAATAAATAACTTTACCTGGAATTTTTCACTAAGAGTTTCTGGATAAAATCTTTGGCCATGGAACTGGCCGTGCTGAAGTGACGTTCGTCAAACTCATATTTCATGGAAATAATGTTCTTCAGTGTCTCATCATCAGTGTCACCTTGGAATGGTGACAAACCACTCAATCTGAGGAGCCAAGAGAGCAACGTAAAATCATATATTTCTGTCTAAACAAGAGTGTCAGCATTTTCTGATTTTTAACCCAACAAAATGTATCATCATGCAATTTCAGCATATATTACAGTATCACTATTTCAATTCACAGTGTAAATAATGGAAAACACAAAATAAGGGCTTTTCAAACTGCAGTTAGCCCGGCAAAAGCATTTTTAGAATGTGAGAGAGTGCTAGCCCCGGGCTAAGAGTGCTAGCTAGCACCGGGCTAAGAGCGCTAGCCCGGGCTGAAAGAGTGCTAGCCCCGGGCTGAGAGTGCTAACCTTGGGCTGAAAGAGTGCTAGCTAGCCCCAGGCTAAGAGAGTGCTAGCCCCGGGCTAAGAGAGTGCTAGCCCCGGGCTAAGAGAGTGCTAGCCCCAGGCTGAGAGAGTGCTAGCCCCGGGCTGAGAGTGCTAACCTTGGGCTGAAAGAGTGCTAGCTAGCCCCAGGCTAAGAGAGTGCTA
>JAODTR010061457.1:0-16837 GCA_025399935.1 Amblyopsis rosae
TGTGTGTTTACGACACACAGTTACAATGTAAGCGTCTCCATAGAACGGTCTCTGAGTAACAGCGCTTTAGCGGGGTGCGCGTTGTGTTGTGTGTGTGTTTACGACACACAGTTACAATGTAAGCGTCTCCATAGAACGGTCTCTGAGTAACAGCGCTTTAGCGGGGTGTGTGTTGTGTTGTGTGTGTGTTTACGACACACAGTTACAATGTAAGCGTCTCCATAGAACGGTCTCTGAGTAACAGTGCTTTAGGGGAGGTGTGTGTTGTGTTGTGCGTGCCCCTCCTTGCTCCACCCCTCTGTTCACTTCCATTAATTAGCCCTGTGTTGTGTTCATGTGCACGTGGCGTTCTCTCACTAACGCACGGTGCTGTTCTTCCAGTCCTCTTTTATTTCTACATCATTCCATCACTTCTGTCATTATTTGATTTTCTTTTTCCTCCTCCTCCTCCTTTGTTGTCACCCCTTTTGTCGTCTTCCTGTTACGTGTTCTGTTCCTCCTCCACTCCTTCTCCACTCCACTCCCCCTGCTCTTTTCTGCGCGGGGGTCTTTCTCTCCCACCACTCCCACCTGCTGCTTGTACACCTGGCGCGGGGCGGGCGACTGCTAGCTGACGTTTGTCTCCCCGGGCTCTGGGCTGCCTCAGGGGTGTGCAACGACCACGGCAAGACGTACGCGCTGTACGCCATCACCGTGCTGCGCCGGCACCAGGACGGCAGCGAGGACCGCTGGAAGACGTACCGCCGCTACTCCGACTTCCACGACTTCCACATGAGGATCATCGAGCAGGTGGCGGTGCGTTGGCCAGTCTGAGTGTGTGTGTGTGTGTGTGTGTGTGTGTGTGTGTGACTGGCGTATTGCCTGCACACTACAGAATATAATGTTCCACAAACCCCTTCAGTAAACTGTAAGGAAATTAGGTTAAAGGCTTTTACTGTAAGATTTGTCCATGTATCCCATAACCTCTTTGTGTGTTTCCTGCACCTTTTGCATCATAATGAAAAGTATGTGAATTGCGTCGTGGAGAGAGTAGGCACAGGCAGGTGCACTTATTAGATGATATCTGATCAGTAATGCAATCATGACACGTGCGTTCAGTCTTTGATAGTGCTCTGGAGCATTGGTGTCTAAAGTATCACTCATCCCGTGCGTTCAGTGTGCTATGAAAAGCCTTTTAATTTAGACATAATGGAAAACTTAATAGTCTTCGACTGTCCGTCTTCCACACCAGTTTGAGAACCTGACGTCCATCTTGAAGCTGCCTGGGAAGAAGACATTCAACAACATGGACAGAGACTTCCTGGAGAAGAGGAAAAAGGACCTAAATTCTTACCTACAGGTGGGGGCTGACTGGACACGCTACAATGCTTCAACATTGCGTCCTCACACAGTGTTTGCACTGGGCGAATCGCGGCTCGGCTTGTGAATAGATGCGTCTGGGTGCGTTGCAGCTGCTGCTCAACCCAGAGATGGTGAAGGCGTGTCCCACTCTCCTCCCCTACGTCTATGACTTCCTAGAGAACAAGGCCTACAACAAGGGCAAGGGAGACTTTGCACGGAAGGTCGGTTACTTATTTATTAAGGGGGAAAGTAAGCAAGCAAAGGAAAATGTACTGCATGTGGTTGTTAACATATTGCTACAAAACAGTATCTTAACATTTGTAACGTACACACCTGCACTGCATATGCGCGTGCAGACGTCAGCATAGAGGAATGTTGGCATGTGTTACTTTTGTTTTTTTGCTAAGCCCCTCTGGACCACATGGGGCGTTTTGCAATGCTGCGGCACGTTCTGTTGAAACGAACGCCTTGTGCACACGCACACTGTTGTTTTCAAATACGTTTGTGCAAACCTCTTCCCCTCTAATCACTTGGTTATCTCATCATGTTTGATATCAGAGCGTGTTATATACTTTGTTTTCTTCACGCTTAATGCATGCAATGGCGGATGGAGACACTTTTAAACTATAAAACATGATTGCACTATAGCTGATTGTTGGGGCAGTGGGAGGTTGTTTTGGAAAGGTCTCTCTGGCACATGGTTGAACGAGCCTCTCCTCTGGCCAGATGGACACATTTGTGAACCCCCTGCGGAGCTCCATGAGGAACGTGTCTAACGCGGTCAAGGCCCTGCCTGACAGCCTGGCTGAAGGCATGACCAAGGTGTCTGACAACATGGGCCGCATGTCAGAACGCCTGGGCCAGGACATCAAGCAGTCCATATTCAAGGTTTGCATTAGTTATTAGTAACGTCATCATGCACACAGCACGCTAAGCTACCGCTCATTGATGTGAATAACCACACAATACAGCTCTGGAAAGAAAACATAATAATATTAATAATAATAATAATTAATACAATCTATATATATAACGGTATAAATAGTCAAAGCAGAGAACAGCAGCAGTGACACATGTTTAGGGCTGGTTAATGGTCATGCTGGTTCATCGGGCTATTGCCACCTAAGGCCAGGCTACAGGTTCATCTTTAAGGAATATAAATGAATGCACCTGTCTGTCCATTGTTTCTCCTCTGCTGTCTCAGGTGCCTCCACTCCTCCCAAAGTCCGACATCGACCCAGAACACTGTCGAGTCTCCGCCCAGCTGGACGACAACGTGAGTTTGGGTCTTTGACTCTGTTATCTACATGATTATCTATGTGTGTACGCATCTTTAATGTGCACATTTACTTATTACATGTACAGTATTAGACCTTGTGTTGTTGATGTTACCACATCTCTGATAGTGTTGTTTGAGAAGGATGTTCCCAAGCTTATGCTGCATTCACATGGAACACGGCAGTGGGACTCTTCATCAGTTCTTTATAGCTCCCTTCCCACCCCATCGTCCTTATACATGCAGGCGGGGGGGGGTTAAGCTATGAACCAATTGCTTTTCTAGTGGAGTTCCCAGACTGAGCGGGCCTTCAACACATCCTTGTGTGTGTGTGTGTGTGTGCGCGTGTGCGTGTGTGTGTTTGCGCTACCATGCCCAGGTGGACGATAACATCCCTCTGCGGGTGATGCTGCTGTTGATGGATGAGGTGTTTGACCTCAAGGAGAAGAACCAGTGGCTGCGCAGGAACATCAAGAACCTGCTGCAGCAGCTCATCAGAGCCACGTATGGAGACACCATCAACAGGTCAGGGACTGTCACACACACGCGTGTGTGTGTGTGTGTGTGTGTGTGTGTGTGTGTGTGTGTGTGTGTGTGTGTGTGACATATGGCATATTGCCTGCACACTACGGAATATAATGTTCCACAAACCCCTTCAGTAAATTGTAAGGAAATAAGCTTAAAGACTTTTACTGTATTTACTGGGATAAGATGTGTCCATGTATCCCACAACCTCTTTGTGTGTGTGTGTGGAGTACTGACACAATACAAAGCCACTGGAGGCAACACTCCAGGGCAAGCGTCAAGTGATTGTTAGGTGGCAGCAGAGAAGGCTTTGGGGAAATTGCTAAAATGCACATTTCTGTTCTTAAACCAAAGCACAATAATGAAAAGGCAACGCTGACATTCTGAGATGTTTTAATTGTTACATGGTGCTCTGCTGCCACCAGAAAGCATCTTGTCTGCACAAACACATTAACACTGTAGTGTGGGCTGGCGCAGTTTCATTTCCCATTACACTGATATCATTTTAGATGACATACATTAGTTATTTTGTGCAGAGCCTGTGAACACGAGACTTCACTGTGTCTATGCCTTGGCTATATATGCAACACCAATATTGCTGCCTCTGTAATAGAGCACTGTGTTTCCTGTTCTTTATGACTGTACAAGACTGTATGCCTCCACCATACAGTATTGCTCTTTTCAAAAGCAGTAGTGTGGCTTGTGACTAATTTGAATGGTTATTTGGGTTACATGCTGTAGGCTATGTGCTGTTGGATGCACAAGCAATGGTGGCCTGGTAATAAATAAGCATTGTGTTGTAGGTCTTGGTCGCAATCATGTTTGTTGACAAATGGAAACGATGTAAACCCTCCGGCCGTATCCTTGAAGCTGTATTATCTCACACACTAGCACGCATACTAAAATAGACACGTTCCTGTCTGTCACCGCAGGAAAATCGTGGATCACGTAGACTACATGACCTCGCCCGAGCAGGTGGCGGACTACGTCAAGAAGTTCAGGTAACCCGCCGCCCAGGTTCTCTGACGTATCTCTGGGGGGGTTAAGACGGCAGAGCGTTCAGTAACCCTCTGGTCCCGCGGCTACCCTGTGCAGGGACTCCTACTGGCCCAATGGGATTCTGGCTGAGAGTCCTCCACGCAGGGACAAGAGCATCCGCATGAGGACGCGCGTCGCAGCCAAGACCAACCTGCTGGGCATCATGCCAGGTAAGCACGGCCGGGTGTAGTGTAGTACATACTGCACACACACATGCATGTCATTAGCTACGACCATCTGGGAATATCACTAAATATGTTTTACACTACAGCATGTACCTCACATTGCTGTGCATGTGTAGTGTTAGGGGGAGGGGGAGGGTGGATCAGTGTGAGCCTATGGTGCTGGAAAGAGAGGGTAGAGAGGAACGGGCGCTGCTCACGCGAATGCTGAGCAGCACCGGCGAGTTTACAAACCGCCGTAGCTCAAGGACGGCCGCCGACTCTAATCTGCACAGGGCCGACACGCCCCTCGGCATCAAGCTACAGGTCCACGTGGCATTTAGCGCGCACGTGTCTATGCGACGGGGGGGCAGTGTCACCTGGTTGATCACAAACCCCCCCCCCCCCCTCCCTCCCAGACGAGCTGAAGCACATCATCGGGGCGGACACCGCCAGGAAGGGAATCCTGCGTGTCTTCGACATGTTCCAGCAGCAGCCGATGAACAGGCGGCTGGTGTACGTCTTCCTGGAGGGCCTGCTGGAGACCATGTTCCCCCAGTACAAGTTCCCCGAGCTCTTCGTCAAGCTGCACTCGCGCTCGCCGCGAACCCTCCGCTACAGCCAGCAGCACCCGAGCACCTCCCTCAAGAGGTGACAGGACAGGGGCAGGGCCTCCTCCTCCGCCTCAACCGCCCCCGTCCCGGCCACGAGGAGATGGTCAAGAGCTGCACACACACATAGTGGAGGGCTGGTTGAGCGACACAGGGAATGTGTGTGCGTGTGTGTGTGGTGTGCACGTGTGTGTGTGCGCATGCATGCGTGTACGTAGCATTTCTGGCCCCATACTTTCAGTGTCTCACTCCATCTTTTCGTCCTACTCTTGACCTCAAGACTGAACTGAACAGGGAACAAAATGTGAAGACGCTGGCTCTCTCTCTCTCTTTATCTCTCTCTCTTTTTATTTTGCACCTTCATGACTGAACCTGTCAGTCTGTTGTGTTACCTGATAAATACACACCCCATCACCCCACCTTTTCCTTTCAGATGCATTCGTAGGTGTTTAGCTGCGTCTGGGCCACTCGATGCTGCTTTCTCCTGGTCCAGAAAGCAGACCACCAATACTGTATTGTTTTGACCCTGCAGGAGTAGTACTTAGCGTAGACACACACCTTGCCTTACCTTTCTAATTGTGTCGCTGTTGACCGGGTTAGCGCCTAGCATCTGAATGAATGGCCATTTAATTTTAATCAAATTGAACCTCATGGCATTTTGTCAAACCTGACGCTCTTGTATACGTGCTTCGTACGTATACCAAATATGTCACAAACACTGGGTTTGATGGGCACTGTTTTTAAAGTGTGACTGAACAAATGTGGCTATCATTAGATATTTCTTGTCACTATTTCTTTCCAACCCTAAGGCGTTTGTGTGTATCTCCAGTGACTTTTTAAAATGTTCTCATCCACTACATAGCCCATAATCCTAAAAGAATGGGCCCCCATCCCCTGTGGGACAGGTTTACCGGTTGAAGTTTGGCTATCTTAAGTGTACTTTTATGTATGCTTCAAAGAATGTACTCTTTGGTCTGTATTTTGCTCACTTATGTTTGTGTGCACACGAGTGTGTTTGTGTGCGTGTGTGTGTGGTTAGCATGAGGATGCAACCCTTTCAGTCAGAAACTGTGCCAGCGTGAGCTAGTGAACCAGCCTTAAAACTATAAATATATATAGTAGCTATATGAACACCTGACCAAGAGATGCACCCTAGTGTTAGCTCTACTTCTCACAAGACTGAAAGATATGGAGATATATCCCTAGTTAACCACTTTTATTCTGAGAAGATGTATTTAATTTTGTGCAATATTTTCTTTTAATGCATGTGTATTTGAATTATTGTATACTGAGAAAAAAAAAGTAAACAATGTGGAAAATCAAATGGTCTGAAAACGCTAAGCCTTCCCCCAAAAAACATCACCTGATCCCAACAACTTACATTCCGTTGTTGTAATAGTGTTTTATTTTACGGACTTGTTTTATAAGTCGATTGTTTGTTTTGGGTTTTCTTTCTTTTCCGTTCCCACGCTCAGCCCTTGAGAATCTAGTTCGTTCTATGAAGACTCTACTGTGGACGTTGTAGCCTGACGGCAGTCCGTCCTCATGCGAACGCGGCCATCTTGCCATTTCACATGGACACGTACGCAGCCCTATCTGTTGACTGTGAATGGACACGACGTCTGTTATGCGGACCGACGTCGGGAGGGGCAACCTCCTGCCCCTGCTCTGTCCAGCAGTCGGAGCCCTGCTAGACAGCACTTACCGTAGCGCCTGTGGGGAGAGCCACAGCCATTGGCTGAATGGAGCCTGTTCTACTGCAGTCATGAGATGGATCTCCCCCTCCCTCTGCTGTAACTCGCTTGCACTGAGCAGCCCTTGTGAACTCTACACATGGCAGAGTGTGAGGGAATGAACTTTAACCTCTGCTTGTTTTTTAAAAGGGAGGTGATGTCACTTATGTCTGCACACACCTCCATACAGGAAGGCATTTTTTTTTAAATCCCCAGTATATACACAAATCTATGATCATGAACATTGTGCGTATGTGTACAGTATGTGTCAATATAGTGTGCCTAAATGTACTGTCAACTCTATTTTCATATTTTTCTTTTAACTAAAGAGTTAATTGGAATGTCATGGTCATTTTATGAGACTGAACTGGACTCTAGGGTGTTATTTTGCATCATGCTTATCAAAATCTTCCTTTGGAGCAGCTGTGCTCGAAACAGTGTAACACTAATAAAACAGTAACTCAAAAACTAAGTGGCTAATTGTGTGGCGTCTTGCTTATTTGTAGTACACCGTTTAATTTAGCAATGATACTCTGGGTTATTTTAGTTTTTCCTAAGTCACATTTCTCAGGTCAGAATTTAAATTCTCAGGACTACAGTACAGGCACCATCTCATTCTTTTGAACAAACTGTAAATGGCACATTTATGCAAATTATGTACAATTGTCTGCCGTTTCCTGTAATGAATTGATAGTCATCTTCATCAAAATGTATTACATTGGTTGTGTTGAATAGTCTTACCCCTCAAACCATCTAAGCCAGTGGTCTTCAACAGGGGATTCTCAGAGGTACTGCAGAGGGTCCTCCAAATAATTTGATCCCAAACTTATTTTGTTCCAAAAATGTAAATGTCAGAAAATATACATTAACAAACATGTCAATTATTTTAATGGCTTAGTTAGTGGCCGACTTTTATAAATGGCACTATAGGCCGCCCTACACATTATTGTTGACCCGGTAAATGCATATTTGATATGATTATAGGGGGTCAATCAAGGGGTCCTTGGCCCAAATAACTTTGAAGACCTCTGGTCTAGGCATTAGTTCAATGCATTAAAGTTAATTAAATGCAAGATGGTTGAATGTTTTTTGTAAATCCTGGATGGATTAGATGCTCAAGTGAATGTTGACTTTCATATGAATGGAAATGTGTGAAGCAGTAGCTCAACCAGCTAAAAAACTTAAGCATAGACTAGAGTGACACAGTGCTGCCTGCACAGTATTTCTTTCACATTTCTGTTTGTATTTTTCCCTTAGTGCTATGCAGTTCTGGCTCTTTCATCTTCATAATGACATGGTAAACAAATTACAGTAGCCTACACAGCATCGTGTGTAAAGCAACAGATTAAAGTAGCCTACAAACAGTACAGTGCGTAAAACTGATTACAGTAGCCTACACACAGTACAGTGTGTAAAACAACTGATTACAGTATCTTACAAACAGTACAGTGCGTAAAAGCGTATGTTCTGTCCGATCTCTTGCAATTAATCTCCCAGTGCATATAGAACATTGTGCTATTAAAACAAAGTGCAGCCTTGTACATTTCAATCAATCATTATATTCAAAACCTTTAGCCTATTATAGTTAAGAAAATAATACAGAGTAGCCTACCACTGTTGAACAATGACACAGACTTGTCATTCTGATGGCACTGACATGATCACTGACAGACATATTTACTTCCTTGCCATTGAAAAGGGAAGACAAAGAAAAACCTGGCTCCCAGTAGAGGAAAGGCTGTGCAACCACTGCACAACAGGTGACAAGGAGACAGAGCTGCATTTCCTCTTAAAGTGTGAGAAATATAAATTAATCTGAGAGTCACTTCACAAAATTTAAATGTATAGTCAAGGGCTTTGAGGACCTCCCTGATGACGAAAAGCTGTCGGTCCTTCTAGGGGAGGACACGGGCAGCTGTGTGTTGGCCGCACGATACGTTACCGCCTGCCATAAGATGAGGGACAGTGTGTAATGCCTGCTACCCTCCTAAAATATGTATGTGCATATCTATGTACCTGATCTTTTATTGTATTTATTCTCCTTGTTTCTAATCAATACCCTTGTTTAATTTATGTTTCATCTGCTCTTGTTATCACTGTTATATTATTATTAGTTATTACTTAGTAAGTTCACATTAATATAAAAAAAATTATAATAATATAATAATACTTTAGCAATATGTACACTGTTATGTCATGCTAATAAAGTAATTTGAATTAACTAAGGATTTTGAGCAGGTACAGGCTTTGTGCAGGGTTGTTAAATGCTGTCTGTAGGCCTACAGGTTGTTTTGAGAAATTGACAAACTGACATGCAAAAAAAAAAAAAAATGTTACCAAAGCAAAGACAAACTGGGAATGTTATTCAGATTAAATTATCACAGCTACAGAAAATCCTGTTAATGCATGTCAATCAAAAAAGGGCATCTTCTCAATCACTCTCAATCTCAATCAATTACATTCTTAGTTGAGGTTTAATACGGACTTTTATTTTGCAAAATAACCTAAATGTCTGTCTTTCTATGCGATTTCCCAACTGGGTCTGTAATTATTACAATTCCCCAAGCAGCCAAACCTAAAAAGAGAGAGTAGGTTGTTATTGATTTAGAATGTTTTAGATATCACAGAATTCTACAGTGTGTGACTCACTTGCAGCGAATGTAATCTGGGCCACCGTCCCAACAGACGTTGGTCCTCCCTGTCGCATCGTTTTTCGCGCAGAATGGAACACATACATCGCAGATAGAAGCAAACCACTTCCTGACAGAATGCGGCAGCTCCAGCAATTCTTAATCACCCGATCAAATCTGGACACTGGGGCATTTTCCATGGACGCTGGCTCCGGTTTGGGTACTGTTGTTGTCATCGCTCTGCTAGGGATGTGTTCCTGTAGCACCTGCTACAGATAATGAGCAAAATTACAAACGAAAAGACTTGATATCATAAAGCCGTGCATCAAAGTGTATCTTGAATATACATTTACTTAGATCTTAAATGTTAGACATTCGGTTGCATAGTATTGACCTACCCATAGATAGGTAAAATTCTATAAAACACTTCCGTGTTACATGCACTATTGTCACGTTTCCGGTCGAGTATCTTTCAAAATAAAGGCTTAATATTAACGCAGCGTGCAAATGTATGTAGCCTATACAGTTTTACCTTTAAAATAATGCTAGTCATTTATTATCAATTATATTATAATTGTGCATTTAGTGTACTGTAATTGCTGAAATTCGGAATAGGTCTACATTATCTGTGCTAGTAGTGGCATACAATAATTTCTTGACTGAAAAGTCCAAACCATCAACTGTTGCAAATTTGTTGCAAATTATGTGTTCCTATTATTTTCTCGCGCCTCGGTAATGTCTATTTTGTTTTATTCTTCTTTCCTTCTTATAGCCTAATTAACTTTTCTTAAAAGTTTCTTAATTGAACTTTGAAATGTGTACGTCTATCCTGTTGTCCAACCGGCCATGAACGTCGGAGCTCTAGCGTTAGTAATCCTCTGTCTCTGTCCGCTGTCATACGCCCGTAATCAAAATCAACATGTAGTCAGCTCTTCATACGTCGCAGCCGTGTATGAGCACCGCGTTATCTTGAACCCAGAGCCGCATGTGCCAGCATCCCGGGCCGCAGCACTTGAACACATGCAGAGAAACTTGGACGTCTACGAAGAACAAGCCAGGCGTGCAGCAGAACAAGTATGAAATATATATATATACAGGAGCGCAGTAGGGACGGGGGGGATACGTCCCCCCCACTTTCGTAAAGAACAAAATCGTCCCCCCCCCACTTTTGAGAAAAAAAAGGATAAAAAAAAGTCTTTTAATTATGTTTTAAATTTACGTCCGATGTTCGATGTAGCCTAACTCGGGTTACATTTGCCTACTTTGATGACCATCATAAGCCTGCCAGCATTGGCAAGTCCAATATTCACTATTCACTGCCCCTCCCTCCTTGGTTGTTGCTATAGGCACGCAGGTAAAGTAAGCTATTTGCACCTGGAATGTAGACTAATGGTGTTTGATGTATTCCAAAGGAATAGCACATTTCTCAAATAATAGTTCTGAAATATCAGAGAGAAGCAGACAGAACTTTAAAATGATTATGAGAGCTACAGTATCTTATAATTCCGCCATTCTAAATGCACGATCTTGACAATTCACGTGAATGACAAACATGTATGCTAGACTACAGGAACATCAATATCCTTACATAACAGGGTAAGTCAGCCTACATTTTTTTTATTTTAAGATAATGTTTATTTATGACTTCCATTAGTTTTATTATCTTGCATTGCTTTAGACATTTGTTTAGCACCAGGATTTGTCTCACATCGATCTGGATCTCATAATCGCACAACATAAACTTTACTGCACCAAACAGTAAAGTTAGTTTTCGTCTTGGATCATCAGATACCATACCTTTGATGTCCTGTTCTCGTGTGTATGTGGGTATCTCCTCTTGCTTTTTTTGGGTTCAGAAGAGTGAAAAAATACGACACCTCCCTCTTAGGCTTGTAAAACAATGTGTAGTCTTAAAATGTGCACCATTTCGGCAATTCCCCTAAAAGCTTTGCAATTCCCCTGCGCATAACATAGGTTTGTTCATTGACCGTTCTCTGAAGAGGAATATTTCAGAGCGGTTTGCTTCTTTTTTAATAGGGAGATACATAATGGCCATGTTGACCAGTGATCATGTTGGCAAGTTGACCAGTGTAGTAGTCTAGTCTATGTCATAACCATGTGTAACGATGTCAAGACAATTGCGCTACAACCATAAATTACGTAAATATTACTCTCAAATACTTCAACACATTCGATGGGTTATTTATAAGAACTTTCTGGTGGCAAACTTGTAATGTGTTCGTTTTTCACGCGGGAGAGCGGGGTGGGACAGATTTCACTCCAGTATTTTATTTGGTTTTAAACCAAATAGCATAGTTGTACAAGCTTAAAATTTGAGACATTTTTCATCCCCCCCACCTTAAAAATATCTCCTGCGCCACTGTATATATATATATATATATATATATATATATATATATATATATACTCTATTATAACAGATAAAATATATGAACATCTATAAAAAAATAAGTGTGTTTAATATAGACTAATAAATAGCTGATATATGTATGTCCATAAGTTATAACATATTGTAATGAGTTCTGGTCAATCAGTTCACCAATAACAAGCCCTTTATTTAATACAACTCATTACGAGTTCACCCAAACACCCACTATCACAGCACCACACTCGGTTCACCACTGTCTACGGAAATGGTGCCAACAATCCCACAACAACATCCCAAACAAAAGACATAAACAAACACAGCAGCAACAGCAACCACAATGCAACTTGCCTTAAATGGAAACATCAAACCACCGGCATTCACAAATCACAACAGGCAAAACATAAATCGCAACAGTCAAAACCTAAGCCAAGTCAACTGCATTACATTGTGTGTAATCAATACGACTCATACCACAATATAGATAAATTAAAGGAAAACATTAACGTGTCTTCCTTCTGTGCACAAACCCCCTAACTTGTCAGGGGGCCCAGATCTTGGTGTTTCCAGAAGATGGCATTCATGGTTTTAACTACAGCCGTGTGTCCATTGGTGGCTATGTAGAGACTGTCCCTGACCCTCAACAGGAGACATGGAACCCCTGCACAGAGCCTGGCAGATACAGCAGAACTGAGGTGCATGCACGTGCACACACAAATTAGCATTTTATGCAGGAAATAGATACTGATCCAGCTTGACATGATGTTAATAAGTTAGTGTGTGTGTGTGTGTGTGTGTGTGTGGTGGGGGGGGTGTCTTCCGGCAGGTTCTCCAGCGGTTGAGCTGCATGGCTCGCCGTTACAGCCTCTTCCTGGTGGCCAACATGGCCGACCTGCAGCCATGCCCTCCAAGTATAGACCCACATTCCTCGTCCTGTCCGTCTGACGGACGGTGGCAGTTCAACACCAATGTGGTCTTCAGGTGGGCTAGAAACCCCTTAGTTACCCCTTAATCATTACAGTAGCTAGAAGTACTTACATACCCAGCCAGCACTACATCCTCAAATCAATAAACTGCTTAAAGACAAGATAATATAATGATATTTAATATAACAGATCATAATGGATGTTGCAACAGGTCCGATGGATTGCTGGTGGCGCGCTACCACAAACACAACCTTTACTTTGAGAAGGCCTTTGACAAGCCGCCCAGCCCGGAGATCATCACCTTTGACACGCCCTTCGCTGGGAGGTTTGGTGTTCTCATCTGCTTTGACCTCATGTTCCAGGAGCCCACTGTCAACCTGGTGGAGAGGGTGAGCGACGCACAAGATAAAGTGTGTTTCTGATTTAAGGGTGAACTACACCCTTGAAAAGGGAGTTCGTCCACGTATTCACTAGAATACTGTTCACTTGTGAATGCAGTGATACCTAGCAAAACACCACAAACAGTGCCAATGCCTGAAAAATATGAATCCGCCCTCTGGTGGCTTGAATGAGAGTTTACTTGTAAATGTACAATATACACTTTATTTATATGTTACATAAGGTATAAATAAGGTATACACACATGCATTTTTTTATTCCCTTGCAAAAAAAATTACATCTATATTAAGAATTAACTGAAAAATGATGTGCTCTTTATGTTATAGTGAGAACTGAATCCTGTTATAGTGAGAACTGAATCCTATAGGCAACAGGCAGTCAATGTAGAGAAATAAGCAATGGAGTAATATGGGACTGTCTGTTGGATCTATTCAGGAGTCTAGTAGAATAGTAAAACCAGAGAATTTGCTGCAGTGGTCTGTTAATTCCTTCCTCTGCTGTAGGTGAGTCTATACTACGTATAACTACTATATAACAGTATATAGACCTTCTATACAACCTTCTGTCCCATCAAACCCCCAGGGTGTGCGTCAACTCGTCTACCCTACAGCGTGGATGAACCAGTTGCCCTTGCTGGCGGCCGTCCAGTTCCAGCGGGCGTTCAGCCTGGGCGCCCGCGTCTCCATTCTCGCGGCTAACATCCGCAGCGATGCGCTGGGAATGACCGGCAGCGGGATCTTTAGCCCGGCCTCTGGCCTGCATCACCACGCTCGGCGGGGAGACCCAGAGGAGGGCAGGCTCCTGGTGGCCAAGGTGCCCGTCCTAGACCCACTGTGGATGGGCAGGGAAGCGGCTGCCGAGGGGCTGGGGCCGCAGGAGGACCAGGGTGAGACGACGGAGGAGGTTCTCAGTGGGTCGCACTCGGGTTTTTGCCTTCAGGGAGGACCGTGTTTGGATTCTGTACCTCCCACGTCCCTGGTCTCCTCGGTCGCCACCTCCACAATGGTCTTTGCCTCGACCATGATGTACGACCCCTTCACTTTTGTCCCGCTGCACGGTGAACAAGGACAGTTGAGCGTGTGCAATGGGCTGCTCTGCTGCCGCCTGCAATTCCAGCGCTCTCCACAGAGTGGCAGTATGGAGCTGTATGCGCTGGGTGCATTTGCTGGGACACATACCGTGAATGGGCGATATGCAGTGCAGGTACTGTTCAAAAACAATCTTGCTTATATCTTAAATATTTATGCTCCCTCAAAGTAATAACTTCCCTGCTGTGGTGGATGCTACATATGTTATTATATATACATGATAATGTAGATATCATTATACTGTTCTCTAAAATAACCAATAAATATGTTGAATGCTGGCTCAAAAGTATAAAGAAGATATATTCACATACTGTACACTTACATTTAAGCCATCTACACCCACAGGTGTGTGCACTAGTTCGCTGTTCAGGGATGGAGGCCAGTTCCTGTGGACAGGAAGTGGAGGAGGCAGATTCTATAATGGACTTCACGTTGGAAGGAACGTTTGGGACACAGTACGTTTATCCCTCAGTTCTGGTTAGCGGGCTAATCTTAGAGCAGCCACAGCAGCTGGCTAGGTTGCCAAAAGGCAGAGTGGTCCTCCGACACTGCAACATGACAGCTGGCCTTGTCACTGCCTGTCTCTATGGCCGCACATATCACCTGGACCAGGACTGAGAAGCATGGGTAGCATTTCAAAGTCTGGTTATGTTCCAATCTGTTCAGTGAATGAGTTGTTGCAGAACTAACCAGGTTGAATACAGTTGGTTACATTCATATTGCACTATTGTATAGAATATACTGGCTATTAATATTCCAATTAATAGTAAAACCTGAGTGTGCATGCACAATGATCAAATTATGACTATGAGTGCATGTAAATGTTCTTTGATGACAGCAGAACTAATATGGTCTGTCACACCTGCAAAACACAAATATGCTCTACAATCTTTAAAGAAAATGTATCTTGAAGTTCAAACAGTTGCTATGTCTTGCTAAATGAACTAAAGCGTGTGTGCGTGTGCGGACGTATTTAAAATATTCTATAAGTGGCCCTCTGTAGCCAGAGTGGTGCCAAGAGAACAGTGCATGTCTGACAAGGCAGGAGCAATCAAGCCATCCATCACACCGAAAATTGTTCCTTTAACTCGGCTTATATTAGTACACCAACCACATGCTTTTACAGTACTGTGCCTTATTTGCAAGCTCAGCATTCTGTGTGAATAAATAAATCCATTATAACTCTTATAAACTTTTTTTCAGTTCAGCAGGAACCTCTAGACCAGACTAGTAGTCATACAAGTACTATGCCTCATCAAAACAAACAGAACTAGGCCCTGAATTTTGCCCTTGTGGGCAGGGATGGAAAAGGTACTATAATGCAGTTCTAAAGTGCTGGTAGTTAGAAATAGTTAGACGATACAATAATGCAATAGTAATTAACAGTAGATTAATTAGAGGTAGGATTTGTAATTAGTCAGCGGTGTCAAAAGTACACAGTCATTACTTAAGTAAAAGTACAGATACTTATGTAAAAAAAGTCAAAGTACTGATTCACCCTCTGTACTCAAGTAGAAGTACAGGCTCTGAAATGTACAGAGAAGAAAAAAGTAGAAATTGTGAACAACATTAAATTGTACCGGCTGTTTGAGTAAAAGCTAACTGAACCTCAAGAGGACATTGTTTTAATAATATAAGAAAATATAATCTAAATACTGTTATTATAATATATCCTGATATATTTTTTTTTACAATTGCTAGGACCCAAAACTCTTAACACGAGCACAACAGCAGTATATTCAATTCAATTTAGGCCCTACATCTTTCAAATTTCAGGGATTCTTTTCTCATAGACATAGCAACAACTAAAACTATTCAAACCCAAACATAACACTAAATACAAATAGATTGCAATAGCATAATATTTGATATAAATACTACATATTACAAATCTAAAATATTTTATACTAGAACAATTGACCAACCACAGCTGCTTCCCATTGTATCCTATGTCTAGGGATGGATCAGGCATGCAAAGAGATTATTTCTTAATGACAATCGATGTAGATGAGAACGTGGACATAGGCAGAAGAGTTGACTAGCATTGCTACTAAATCTGTAGATGGTGTAGGCTATAGATGCCACATTCACCACTTCTGTCTCTCATTTATAATAGCCTATATTCTGGTAAATCTGAATTCATTACAATATCTTATTGAAAGAGTGTTTCATCTTGTTACATAATTTACCTTAATACGTGCCAATAGGCCTACCAGGGATAGTATTTCTTCTCTTCAGTTTTGATATCAGTCTTGATATTGGGAAGGCGCTCAATTATGCAAAATAAATAAAAATGTCCTTGTTTCCAAATGCATTAACACTAAAGTAACTAGCTTGCTTTGAAAAGTAGAAAATACAGATGTGTAAAAAATGTAAGGAGTTTAAGTAAAAACTTAAAAGTAGAGTAAAGTAGATACCTGAAAAGGCAAAGTAAGTACAGTATTTAAGTATTTGTACTTAAGTACTTCCCAGCTCTGTAATTAGCAGTCATATTGCAATGTGTGGTGGTAGGACAGAAGTAAGCAGAGGCTGAAATTCGTTTTATACCTTCGTCATAGCTTGAATATAACAGTCTATTAACATGTTTATTCACAAAGGCCTTAACATGTTTGAATTTTAATCTATAATAATTGTATTAATAGACAATCTGTTACGCTTTGCGCAGGTGAGTGTGAACCCCCAGAGAACAGGCTTTAGACCATAGGATTTTATGTCAATATTTT